>OZ022250.1:1030162-1087662 GCA_963978915.1 Caenorhabditis parvicauda | reverse complement strand
ATTTTTGTAAACTGAGTACGGTAGGGTCGGGACTCTCACAACGAACAGTTAGATCTTTGTGGATTTAAATTGTTATTCCTACTTTCAGTCCATTGAAATTAAAGGCGCATTACTTAATCGTTCATGTTTTTCGAAGCGAAAATGCTACGGTAACTAAGAAACCGATTTACGGAGGTCAGACTTTTTTGCAGGTAGAGGAAGATATGTGTGTTATGAATTTCGTCAAAAATTTTCTACTCTGAGGAAAATAGACAACGAAATCCTTTTCTACACTTCAATTAAGAGTTAGGGCATACTTCATTTTTGATGGAACTACTTGATAATCTGTAACGTGTAAACTTGATAATGTGTAAATAATCTCAGAAACGAACAACTTCATGAATGTTTTCGTAAAAAAAGAGAAAAACTCACTTTACTATCCAATCGTAATCTTTCAGTGCGGCTACCGAGTCACCTTGCGCCAGATTCACCAGAATCAATCCGATAGATAGCTGACCTACTCTTGGCGTCTCCTTAAATCGATATTCTGGGATTCGAGGAAAAAATTCTGAGATGTTTTCTAGTGTTTTTGAAAATTTTCTATCATTTTCAGTTTTTTTTTTCTCAAATTTTTCTTCACCTTTCGAGTTTTATCATCTTTTTTAAAACCATTTTTCAGATCTTTTTAGCCATTCTTTAAATTTTCCATTATACATAAGTTATGAACTTTCAAAATATTTTCTTCAATTTAAAGCTATAAACACGATATTTTAGGCTGAAAAATTTCAGAATCGATGAAAATCATCAGAAAGAAACTTGAAGGTAAAATTTAGCAATAATTTCGGTGAAATAAAGATCAAATCTCACTCTAACTTCCAGATACTTCTCAATTTCCTCCTTGATCGCAGATTTTGCAGTAGGATAATCAGCCGTTTTCAAGCTGAGCTTCGTGATCTGGTTGAGAAATGTTCCAGCCATCTTGGAACGGTCAGACTGCTGCACCAATGCGAGTCCTTTTTGGTAGAGCTGGAAATGTTCCTCTTGTAAGTGGACATTTTGTTCTGACAGACAAAACATTTCTAATTGTGTTGTGATTCAAGGCAAAAACTGAAAATCTCACTTCAATAGCTTTGGCCGGGTCATTATTACGTACGACTTCTGCGGCTTTTTCAACTGTCATGGCTGCTGTGTCTAGGCTCCCACATTCGGCGTAACCTGAAAGAAGGAAAATGAGAGAGAGAGAGAGAGAGAGAGAAAAAGAGAGAGAGAGAGAGAGAAGGAGAGAGAGAGTGAGACAGAGAGAGGGAGAGAGTGAGAGAGAGAAAAACCTAACCATCAATAGCCCTCTCGAACAACTTGACTGCCTCGCTGACATCACCTTTGTCACGTAGCATCATGGCGGCTCCTTCTCTCGATCTTAATAGGCAAATTTTAAGTGGGAAATCGTTCTTCTCAGCCTACTTTGCTGCGTGGAAGTAGTTGGTATTCTGCTCATAATAGTCGGCGGCAGACTTCAACGACTCGGCAGCTTTTTGGTGATCACCGGCGTTTCTGCAATTTTTCAATTCGAGAGTTACTTTCTGCAGACTGATGTTTGATTTCTTGAAATGAGGCAAAGAGTGGAAGATAATTAAAATTATAAAGTCGATGTTCATTACTTGTATCATGAAGTTCTTGTCGAAAACCAAAACTAACCTATAACAAACTGAAGCTCTTTCCATCGCTGTGGCTGCTCCGTCGAAATCCGGTTTGAACTTCAATTTTATCATCGATGTTTTGAGACTGAAAATGTAAATGAGGTCAAAAACTTTTCAAATATTCGCGGATGCTTAGGTTACTTTAATGTTTCGCTTCTTTTTTTCAATTGAGTTCTCAAAAATTTTCATTTAAAACTGAAATCAAACCATTCTTTAGCCTTTTCCTCGCATTGTTTTGCTTCTTGGAGTTGTTTCGACATGACTCTGGAATAATTTCATTTTTCAGTGAAGTGGAAATGGCAAGAAAGAGATGAAGGTACGATTACTAGAGAACTAAAACATGGAAACCTGTTATAATATTTCAGAATTCTAGCAAGAAGTCTTTTTAAAAAATACAACGACTGTTAAACACATGTTCAACAACATGTGCTTAACTTCGTGTTCAATAAAAGAAAAATTGTGGCATTTAGAAAAAGACGGACACGGGCAGACCACCTTTTTTTTCTAGGCTTAGGTGAGGTTGGAACCTCCTGTTCGAACATAATAGTGCTGATTAAGATCCACATAGAACATAATAGTGCTGATTAAGATCAAGATCCAAAAAATTGGGGTCCCAACTTTACCTAAGCCTAGAAAAAGAGAAGAGATGCCGAAAAATGTGGAGCAGAAAGTCGATATTTTCAGGGAAGAAGTAGCAAAAGAGCGCGTTTGTACTCGTACTTTCAGAAAAAAGGTGAGTACATAAAGAGAAGCATAAAACAAAAAACTTCAGATAAAATGACAAAATATTTTTTTGAATTTAAAACTCTCCCAAACTTAATTTCCAGATAAAGTTCAATTCAGTAAACTGAACCAGCAATCCAGTGAATTTCCGAAAGAAAAAAACGAGATTTTTTTCATTTTTCAGTGTACTTGGGTATCCGTGGACTTGGCTTTTACAAAAGTAGTTATCCCAACAAAACCTAAGATTATTATACGATGAACGGAAATAACTGTTGGCTTCAGATTGAGATTATTGAAAGAAAATCGATATTTACATTTGCGATGTTGCGACAGAGCGCGTTCACACTTGAGTTTCACTAATTATCAGAAATGAACGTTTCTCCAACACTTTGGGTGGACCGGCATCGGACCGTAAATGGGCGACTATCGTCCCGGACATGTGTCGCCCAATTACAGTCCAATGCCGGTCCATTTACAGTCCATGTGTCGCCAGGTTGGATGAAACGGGCGACACATGGACTGTAAATGGACCGGCATTGGACAGTGATTGGGCGACACATGTCTGGGACGACTGTCGCCCATCTACAGTCCAATGCCGGTCCACGAAAAGTTTTGAAGTTTGATTAATGAACTGTGAAACAAAGAGGCAACAATGTTTTATTGAAGTTCAGAAGGTGTTTCAGAGTCCTGTGTGAGAAGAACATAGATGATGATGAGAAATGCGGACTCTCGTTAGAAGATGCTTCGGAAGTCGATAAATGTTGAATTCAGACTTTGCACTGGATGAGCGAGGCATAATCAACTCTGGTTAGTTATAGAAGATTTCGGAGTGTAGCTGAAATGTGTTTGAAGAATTTGGAAACAAAGACTTACTACTTGCAGCATGACTTGGTCAGAATCAAGATCATACACATTCAAGAATGGCGTTATGAAAAGAATCTTCGACTTCGAGATTTTACAAATTCACCACCGGTACAGGTTACCAGTTCAAGTTACTGTATTAGGTCAATTGTAAAGAGTGAAAAACTGAAAAGCATTGGAAGACCCAAACCCAGGAGAATAATAACATGCGATACCTCAGCGTTGACCGTAAAACTCGTCAGTTTTGAGATGAAGAATGAACAACGAGCTTGGAAACAAGTTTATGTCGGACAATAATCAATGATAAAATAAAAGAGACCTTCAAGAGTGATTTAGGTTTAGACGACGAAGTTATGTGTAACAGATTGAGAACATGATAAATAGAATTAAAGTCGTGTGTCTGATGGGTCTAAGACTCAAACATGAAGAAGGAGAAGAAGCTGGTGAGATTTAATCGGTAAGGGGCACCGCCCCAATCTGCAAAACTCGCATACACCCTTCTCTGTTTGACCAATTTCAGGGTAGTGGAAAGATTTGCGGAAACGATGCTGAAATTGGCCAAAAACTCATCACTATCCCCTCAATAGTGAGGGCATCGAGTGTCTGTGTATGTGTGTTGCACGACGACGTAGAACCATCAGACAGGATAGAAGGAGAAAGAATACAAGGATCGACTGCTGTCAAGTTTATCGTCTCCAGGCGGCGGTGTATGGCTGTAATGAGCTGTATGAAGTTGGGGAATGGATGGCTCCAAAACTTTGGGCGAATCGGCATCGGGCTGTCCGGGACCATAGTCGCCCTCTTACCGTCCGATGCCGGTCCACTCAAACTTTTGGAATGGTCTAGAGGCTTTCAGCTTAAGGAAATCATATTTGTTTTGTGCATAGAAAAGACGATTGCTGAAAGTCACGCTACTTCAGAAAAAGGTTAAAGCACAAGTAGGATCCAATGCTTATGATCAACAAGCTTTTAATCATTCCGAGATGAATTCCATAAAATGATGATAAATCAATTGAATCGTGTGACTTTGGAATGATGAGATCCAATTTATTCTGATGATTTCTTTCAGAAGAACAAACAATCCATGAACGATGAGACAATATTAGAGTTACTGATCAAGTTATTATGAAACGATAACTATGAATTGGAGAGTGAGCCAGTCAAGCATTTTTAAACCATCGAGCAGCAACTAGATATCAACAAAATCTCACAGCTTGTGGGTCAGTTGCAGTGGTCATCTGCTGGTAGCCGTACGCTGCAGCTCCGTGGGCGGATTGTGTCTGCTGCTGGGCTTGCTGGACAGCCTGCGTCTGTTGTTGTTGGACTTGTTGCTGTTGGACTTCCTGACTACCACGCATTTGGGCCATGGCGGCAACGCCGAGGCCGAGACCAAGCCCCATGATGTTGTACTTGGCGAGGACCTAAAAGCGATGAGTAGAGAGAATATCGAATCTTGCAGGACTGTACAGTCATGTTTCCTCCGAGACAAAATTTGAAAAAAGAGAATTTTGAATATAAAAATCTACCTGCATGGCTTGCATGACTTCGGCAACGCTTTGCTCTTGGAATCCAGACGTTCTGAGTGTGCTCTGAAGGTTGTCCAAGAAGGTCAGAAGCTGAAATAGTTTCAATAGTTATAACTTCAGTGTGAAATTTGAAATAGCTCATCTATCTCACCCATCTGTAACTACATAATTTTGCCTAATAGGAAAACATTTGAAAAAAAAACCGCCAATCCGTGATAACAATTGCTAAAACACTATGACTTCCTTATGCTAACCCATCATTCACAAAAGAAACCATACCTCAGTGTTTCCGGCATTGGAGAGTGGGTTGAACTTTGGCAGCTGTGGGTTCGCTTGGATACCTCCATTGTTGTATGGGGCTGCGTAGGTTGCTTGTGGCTGTCCGTACCCGTTGGCCGCACCGTATCCAGCAGATCCGACGTTGCTGCCGAACGACGTGTTGAACGGCTGGCTGCTGGCTTGACCGATGGAGAGACCAGAGCTGTTAGCCTGAAAACAGGAATTTCATCATTTTTCAACAATCCACCTCATTTTTCAGGTTGACAACATGCTGAATTTTTGACAATCTAGTTCTTCCAACCTTCACTATGCCTTTAAACTGACGTGGTATTACACGGTCCGAACTTCGTGAGATCTCACTACTTCGAGATTTAAAAAAAAACGATTTCTTACAAACTCGACCAAAAAGTTGTGAGCGCATTTAGAAACTGTTTGCAAAAGTTCTCAACAACCACTCACCGGTCCCTTTCCAAAGTCGTCTTTGATTTCACTACCGTGGTGTGGGTCGGCTGCAACCTTCTCGAGGACACGAGCGCACGCAGTCATCAACGATGCTTGGTTCTCATGAGCCACAGTAACCACTCTTTCTTGCATGTTCTTGGCCTCGTTGGATCCGGCCTTTGGGAACACCTGGAACCATAATTTTTCCACAGTTCAGACCGCCTTATCAAAAATTCTATTTCAATTGAGAATAAAAATAACCTGAATTTGGCAGGAGTACGCCTCGCGGATCTCCTTGATGTTGGATCCCGACTTTCCGATGACCATACCAGCCGATGTGTTTGGCATGACGATTTTCACCTGGAAAAATGATGTTTTACATTTTGCTATGAACAAGCTCAAAGTTAATGAATGAAGAAACACACAAGGGTTTTATGTACATGGGATGAAATGGAACTCACCTCATGGGCTCTGCTGGTGTTCTTGTGGTCGAATGCATCGCTGCCAGTCTGGTCGCACTTCTCGCGAATCTTGTCCTGAATCGACTCGATGACAGCCAACACGTTGCTGAGCTTTCCTTTCACCAGGCAGATTCTTTCATTTGTTCCTGGAAGAGATATTTGAGGGAAAGTCTTTCGAAGTACAATGCGAAATGAAATGACAGAAAACGACGCGGTGCTAGGAAGACGGGAGCACATAGCTTCCTCTACCTGTAAAAAAATCTGGCCTCCGTAAATCGGTTACTTAGTACTGTAGCAGTTTCGCCTTGAAACACAGGAACGATTAAGTGATGCGCCTTTAATTTCAATGAACTGTAAGTAAGAATAATAAATTAAATCCACAAAGATCTAACTGTTCGTTGTGAGAGTTACCGTACTCATTCTGCAAAATAGAGCGCGTTTGAAAACGGCCATGCTTCTAGCGATATATGTGCGGGAGTGAGGAACTTGACCCATCATAAAATGCCTAATTTCACAGTGTACTTGAGTTTCCTAGACTAGGCTCTTCACGAAAGTTGTTCTCACACCCAAACCTAAGCTCATTTGTAAAAAGAAATTATTGTTGGCTGCAGATTGCGGATTTTAGCGTAATGCATGACGTCATGGACGCAGGATTTTACAGATTTTACAGTACAAACGGTCTCTCTCCCGTCTTTTTAGTACTCACTCTGAAAACGCTGAAAGCTGAAAATCACTATCTTCCATCAGAGACAAAATAAACTACCTGTTTGCTCAAAATTTAAAAAAAAGTAATGCTCACCTGGATAGGTTTCAGTGTTCTTACTCATCTGAACGCGGCAGTTGTTGTCCGATTTGAGCAATCTCATAGATTCTCCACCCTTTCCGATGACTGCTCCGACTGCGGCAGATGGGATCAGAATCTTGACTCCGAGCGATTCATCGGCTGAAATTCACGATATGATATAACCCAGAGACAATGAATAGTAGGAATTTAAAAGGGTTTCCTAATTCACAACACTGTGAACGCTTAACATCGTCTTTCTAACCATTTACTTCATTCACTACATATGAATAGTGGCGTGAAGGATCATCAAAATTGCGATTTTTCTCGGCTACATTGTTTGATAAGAAATCAATACTCACAAAGCTCTTCATCTCCGTAGTACGGCTTCTTGTTTGCTGGCCCGTCGTTGCCATCTGGACCTCTCTTGAGTGCTGGCTTGTCTTCTCCGTCGCTCATTTTTGAATTGTTGAGGTCTGGAACTGTTAGCTTTGAAGAATGAGAAGTGGATGATGAAAAGGATAGGAACTTCAATTATCGTGTGAATAGTGAATAAGTATGACTGACTAGCAATAGCGCAACCAAAATTGAAACATGAGCAGACAGGCATATGGATGGGCAAATCGCCAGTCATTGGCTATCAATTGGCTATCCTCCTTTCGTTATCCAATTGCATTGGCGATCGTCTGGAGCTGCGCTTTCTGAGATTTCTCGACGTTGAAGATGGTGTTATCCAGATGACATCATTTCGCCAATTGAATAGCCAATCGTTAGCCAACGACTGGCGATTTGCCCATCCCTAGACAGGCATAGCTTGCACTATATCGAATCTTGAAGAAACTGATAAAATAGCATCATGTTTTGATTGTAATGAAACACGGATGGCTACTGTTCAACTACAGCGAAACCTCACTATGTTACATGAATAAGCTCGAACGAGAGACTATAACTGACATAATTGTAAGTGAATCTGTACAGGCAAAGAGCTACAGGTATCAAACGGAACACGTAATGAAGAGTGTTGGGAACGCTGAGCACGACTCAAAATGGAAATCGATTCTAATGTATGGAAGGGACGCGAGAAGATGGGGGTGGGACGTGTTCGCTGATGGTAAGAGACGCAGGGCAGACAGCATTCGGCTTGGGTCAGCTTGGAAGGGTGTCGACAGACTGCGCGACGCTGGGCACGGTTAACACATCTGGCTTGGGACCGCTAAAGTGTGATTAAAAGAAGAGGGCGCTTGGTTCTATTGTTTAAAGGCAATATTTTGTCTGTAATTATGAAGTTTTGGAGGAAAACCTGAAAGAATTCTGATATAAGTGAAAATTTGAGATTTCTTATGAAAACTCCGATAATGAATAAGTTTTTGAAATGAGCATCCACAGAGCTCTACAAGAATAACATGGCCTCAAACCAAAAAAAAACAGAACAACAAAACTTCGGTTAAAATTTAATCTCAATTAACAACAAAACAATCAGATGTGAAAGAGAAGAAGACTTCGCTGTAACAAGATTGCAGTTTATGTACAGGACACTTTCCATTAGGTTGACTAGCTAACACTGGTAGAGAGATAAACTAAAAAGGTAGATGTGGTTGTGTTGATATGATACTTACAGTCGAAGCTAGTCATATTAAACTAAACGGTGAGATTAGGGCACATAATACGCTATTTAATGTTGAAAATTATGGACAGTACTGAAAGATTTTTGGTTTGGAATTAAAGGGTCATCTCAAGGTACAATGAGATCTGGGTTCCAGAGAAATTACGGATTTGGGAGTGAAACGACTTGTTTCTGGCATGATGAGTTTCGTTTTTTTGCAATAAATAAGTCCTAAAACTATACGAAAACCAACAGCCTAAAAGCGAAAAAGGTGAAATTCGAAACAAAAATACGGCAAAATGTAAACCGCAGAGCGCAGAGTCGCAGAGCGACCGCAGAGTGTTTCTTATATCAGGCTTAGGAAAAATCGGACCCCCATTTTTGGAGCGTACTTGTGCTTAGAACCTTACCTAAGCCTATTTAGGAACCGTACGTGTTATTAGAAATTTTCCGAAACCTGAAACAAAAATTGACTCTGCGGCTCTGCGCTCTGCGGACACTCTGCGGTTTACATTTTGCCCAAAAATACTGTATGCAATAAGACGCCCGTGTATTGCACACAAGACGCCTTGCCTTACGACACTTATTTATTATTTTTATTTTCACGCCTTTTTCACTTTTTTCACCGGTACATATTAATCGGGAGATCATTTTGGTATGAGTTAGAGACATAGACACAACTGGCCGTACTATGTGAGATACGAGCAACATACAAAAAGCATGTTGGCCAAAATATATGGGGTCCTAGCCGAATAATTTACACTCTGGTAGGTTTCTACTTGCGCTAAGGGTTCTAGAGCATGTTCTCGTCGTTGTTCTCGTAGTAGTTGTTGATCCTGACGTGCCAAGCGATTGAGGTGCATGCCGAGATGGTGCGGAACTGATGGACAATGTTGCGGGGAAGGAAGTAGATGTCGTTTTCTTTTAGCTGAAAATTTATTGTTTCAGAGATGATAAGGTGTTTTCTGAACTGTACGTGCTTTGAATTTCCCATGAATGCTCGTAGCAATGACTTTACATCATGGAATGGTCCAAAAACATGAACATGTCAAATAGGAAAAAAATGAGACTGTAACATCCTAGCACCCTTCGTATTAGACCCTCTCTTGATTGACCTAGCGTGTGTACACGATAGAGGTACGCCCCCTTCTGACCCCGCATCACCATGATTCCATGTCTCTGTGATGACGCCGCGAGGTGTCTCACAGACCCAACCTTGACGTCAATAAAGGTTTATACAAAGACATGTTGAACACCTTAACGTATAAGCCTCGCAAAAGGCTTCCTACGTTACATGGAGGTTCCACCGAGGGGTTCACCATCTGACGACGGTGACCCACGTGTATTTTCTTAAATGCACAACTCGGTAACCGCCTGCTGACCCCACCCGCTACACCATCTAATCAGCAGTGCAACACATGGTCAGAAGGAAGAAGTAACTCATCCAGAAAATTACTACGGATGTAAAGAAGAAAGAAAATCGAGCACGTCCTGGAAGTGAGCTGATGTCCCTGTCCACGAAGAGCCAAAGAAGCCCGTGCTGATGTCCCCCTTTTGTTCACGAAGAGCGAGAATGCCCGTGAAGTCGCAAGAAGAGAGCCGATTGCCCCTTGCTGATTATTGCCTGCTACAAGGCCGCCTGTCCCCCTCCAGCTACACACGCAGCTCGTCTCGTATTCTATTTCTACTACTTCCGAAACTATATTTCTGGTCTACTAGAGTTGGCGACACCAAGAAGAGGAAAAGAACATAACCATTGTCATTTGTATTGAACACCAATTTTGTTGTTACGTAGGGACACGTAACTTGTGAAAGCCGGGGATGTAACATCCTAGCACCCTTCGTATTAGACCCTCTCTTGATTGACCTAGCGTGTGTACACGATAGAGGTACGCCCCCTTCTGACCCCGCATCACCATGATTCCATGTCTCTGTGATGACGCCGCGAGGTGTCTCACAGACCCAACCTTGACGTCAATAAAGGTTTATACAAAGACATGTTGAACACCTTAACGTATAAGCCTCGCAAAAGGCTTCCTACGTTACATGGAGGTTCCACCGAGGGGTTCACCATCTGACGACGGTGACCCACGTGTATTTTCTTAAATGCACAACTCGGTAACCGCCTGCTGACCCCACCCGCTACACCATCTAATCAGCAGTGCAACACATGGTCAGAAGGAAGAAGTAACTCATCCAGAAAATTACTACGGATGTAAAGAAGAAAGAAAATCGAGCACGTCCTGGAAGTGAGCTGATGTCCCTGTCCACGAAGAGCCAAAGAAGCCCGTGCTGATGTCCCCCTTTTGTTCACGAAGAGCGAGAATGCCCGTGAAGTCGCAAGAAGAGAGCCGATTGCCCCTTGCTGATTATTGCCTGCTACAAGGCCGCCTGTCCCCCTCCAGCTACACACGCAGCTCGTCTCGTATTCTATTTCTACTACTTCCGAAACTATATTTCTGGTCTACTAGAGTTGGCGACACCAAGAAGAGGAAAAGAACATAACCATTGTCATTTGTATTGAACACCAATTTTGTTGTTACGTAGGGACACGTAACTTGTGAAAGCCGGGGATGTAACATCCTAGCACCCTTCGTATTAGACCCTCTCTTGATTGACCTAGCGTGTGTACACGATAGAGGTACGCCCCCTTCTGACCCCGCATCACCATGATTCCATGTCTCTGTGATGACGCCGCGAGGTGTCTCACAGACCCAACCTTGACGTCAATAAAGGTTTATACAAAGACATGTTGAACACCTTAACGTATAAGCCTCGCAAAAGGCTTCCTACGTTACAAGACAAAAGCACTTTCCCTACAGTCTAACACAGCCACTGTGAAGAAATTCTACTAACCTGGAACTTGGCATAACGGATTCCGTCCCTCCTGAGCTGATTCAGTTTGGCCTCTTCCACCCACTGGATACACTGAGACATCGGTGGTTCGTAGAGGTCGAGTTGCAGTCGTTCCGTGATTTGGTCAAAGTCTTCAGCGTGGAAGGTTACCACGTCTTTGACCCACCGACGTGGTTGGTCGGGTCGTTTCGAGCTGCAATTGGAGTGTTTCATCATCATATTATTAATTGACAAATCCTCCGCCCACTTTCCCCCGCCCCCTTTTTCGTGAGGCAAATTTTTGGGTGAAGCTTTTTGGTTTCGGTTGGGGTCAAGGGAGAGGAAGGGGTTGTGCAAAAGTGCCCTTTGGGAAGATTTGAACTCGCGACGAGCGCGTGCAAGTTCTCTGCTTTAACAAATCGGCCACCGCTGCACGATATTTTGTGGCGATCGTCCGCGTGACTACTTATGGCTGCTGGGGTCAAGGCATGTTCATGAATTGGTTCTAGCAATACTAGCATTAGAAATGGTCGTATTCGGATTGGAGAGAGAGAGTATGTGTGTGGGAAAAAAGGCCCCGAGCGTAGCGAGGCCAAGCGTGCTTGTTTACTAAATTATGATTATCCTTATGTAAACTATTTTGGGTCAATCATGACCTATAAACTGTGCAATTTTCTTCTTATAAACTGAGCATAAAACATACTCTTTTATCTTCTCCTCCGGAGTTCGCACCGCCTGTAGAACGCCAACTGCTGCCGTCGTTTTCCGCTCGAGACCATCACCGACCTGGTCAGCGTGGCATGGTGTACGGTCCTCGAAGAGTAATTCACGACGTTCCGCATGGCTGAAATGACGTTTTCATTCGTGTTACGGTGTTTAAAACATATAAAGTAAATCTGATGCATAGAAATTTACAAGCTTACTTATGATGTACTCTTTCTAATTACATAAAATGTTCGAAAAATTCCCAATCGGAAGTACGTTCTAGCTCTAGAAAAAAAATTAATATAGAGTTAATTGAGTGGCACAAAAAAATTAACTCTGAATGTACTCCGGAATTAACTTTGAATTAACTTTTTTTTTGCGAACATCTGAAAGTAGGATATCGAAATAGACCCGAAGATGATTTTCAAAAGTTACTAGAATCAGTTTTAGTTGCTTTTCTCATTTTAAGACCTCTGTGATCGTTCAACTTTATATGCAGTTAATTCAGAGTTAATTCCGGAATGAATTCAGAGTTAATTGTTTTGGTGCCACTCAATTAACTCTATATTAATTTTTTTTCTAGAGTAGGACTTGCATCATCATTATTAAAAACTTTTCGACTATCAATAACTTTCAAATGAATACAGTCATACTTTCCTTCTTAACTTCTAGGAATCGAAAATAGGAGTAGTATCGTTCACAAACTTTTGATGTTTACCGATTCATCGTTATAGTAAAATTAGACAATTTCGGAACCAAAACAGAAAACTAAGTCTCACCGATACGTCGCATGACCCTTTTGCGGCAGATGTCGTTTCCGCTTCTCCTCCCGTATGTCATCGGTTCTGATCAGCTGCTCACCCGGCCTCACCCAGAAGATGGGTCCGTCGTCCGATTCGGTGACGTCTTCCATCTTCTTCGCCGACCACTCGCCCCACGGCATCAGTGGTCTGAGGATCGGCGACTCTTCCAGTTTGGCGAGGATGTCAGCGAAGTGACTTCCGCACTCTTCTTGTTTGGCACCGACCATTGACAGCGAGTGCATTGGGCCGTATCTGGAAAGATGGTGCAGTCTATTTTTAAATAAAAGATACACAGGAAAACTGGACCTTAGGGTGTCTGATAAGTAGTTTTTCTTCTACGTTTTCTTAAAACCTCGAATCAAACAAACTAAGATATAATTTGGAGCTTACACCATTTTTAGAGCAGCTAAGCGAGTGTAAAAATATGAACTTTTAGAGATTGTACATTCTTTTTGTTGCCCCACACGAGCGAAGCGAGTGTAAAACTACGATTGTTTTCAGCAATTAGAGAAATGATAAAATTACCTAAAGGTTCCATGATGACACGTCTCCATGACATTCTCATGGTACGTCTTCATCTTCATCGTTTCGACCATCTGCTTGTTGGTTAGTGAGCCGACTTTGACGTTCAGCGAAGGGTAGTGCTCGGAGAGGTGTTCAAACACATCCTGTAATGGGTTTTTTTTTAATTTCTACTAAAAGCACCAATAAACCAATTAACACTTGTGTTCAACACCTTTCTTCATGCTAATCTAGCTCGAAAAAAACGTTTCAATGTATTTTCGTAATTTCAGCAACTATTTAATCACCAAGAAAACTTACAAAAAGATATCCAGCAGCGTTTCGTAGAATTCCACAGACGAAAACTGGGTTTCCATCTCTTTCGGCTAGTCCGAGGCTGATGAACTGGTGAACGAACTTGTTTCTGAAAAATCAAGAAATTTGATGCGTTCATTGAGAAAAATGGATATGCGTCTTCCTTCAGGATCATACTACATGCTACATTCAATTTCATAAGAAAAAATTTCCAACATTTTAATTTGAATGCATTTTCCGGCCATTTTATATAGACAAATCAGAGGAAAAACTCACATGTCGTCTCCATCAACCTTCTCCATCACTTCGTCCCAGTTGCATGTTAGCAGAGCGGCCCCGCCGTTTGGATCCGTCTCAATTTTGATGCATGGACGGAACTGAAAATCACCATCGTCCACATCGGTATAGTGAAACATTACATATTTTTAAAGGCTGGGGTATACCCGGCCCCCGTGCCTTGCAATATGTATCGATCACACCAAATTATCAAAAGGTAGTCTTCTCCCTTCTCTGTAGTAACCTACCCTCCTCTCTATCCACTCTAAACTTCTGTTCTATCTTACTCTCTATTCCCACCCTCTATCTTTTTTTCTCCCGCCGTTTCCCACCCCCAAGTAGCATTATCCTATTCTCCCATCACCTGAGCATTTCCCAGATAACTTCTCCTTCAACTATACCCTATTCGTTCTTTTATTTATCCAACTTTCTTCTTATTCTCACTTTTTCCGCCTTACGGAATAAACTATATATATTTTTAAAGGATCCATGATTTGAATTGATTGGAGATAATAAGCGCAAAATGAAAACTTATGACTTATCCAAATAAACCGACATAAAATTTTTCAGAGACACTTCCGACTTCCGTTTAAAAATGTTAATTTTCGAGATAAATTTCGTAAAAAATGTGGAAGGAGACAATGAAGTCTTTGCCCAGTCGAGTTTATCTAATGTCAAATTTAAAATTTGGTTTTATTCTACTTTTTTGCCCTGCCGTTCAGAAAAATTACTATTTTTCGAATCAGGGAAAAACTCACTCTCGACGAAATTTTCGGCAATTTGCCTTCTCTCTTGACCTGGACTGGTGGTTGTGGAGGTGGTACTGGCGCATCTGGCTCTTCTCTGTAATGGGTGAATCGAATAAACTATATTTCATAAAGAACCGTATTGATTTAAATATTTCTCCTCTTAAACTCACTTCTTTACCGGTGTTTCCAGTCCGTTTTCCAGCATTCTCTTCTTCAACTTCTTCTTTCGCGATTCCTTCTGGAAAATTGAATTGAACAGTCAAAATTTGTTAGGTGCAGTCACTTTTTATAACAGAATGATGGCCAACACTTTCTTGTTACCAAGTTCATTAATTTCAAATGTATTATCATTGCCGAATACATCTCGTTTGAATACCTCTTGACAGGTAGCTGTTATTTCCCTATTATCCCCATTTAAAAATCCAAATTTTTTGTCAAGTCAACGATAACAGAGATTTTTTGCGAACTATCCCTGGAATGAATATTTTTATCAAAATTCTGAAAAGCATACCTCATCGTCTTCAATCGTTTCACGTTCATGAGTACGACGATCGATCATTCTGAAATATTTCCATTGTTTTTGGAGAAAGTTGAACAATCGATGAGTACATGAAAATACATACAGTCAAATTGAATCTACCGTCATGCGTCCAATAATAATGAAGCCAGTAGATCAGAAAAACCACTGACAGTAACTGTTCGAACAGGTAAATTTTGAAGTTCGCATGACACAAAACTACGAAAACATCTGGGTTGTTTCCGAATTCATTAAATCTGTTTTTCCCCAATGTGTACGTATTGAATTTTTACGAAAATAATTACTATACTAAAATTTTCAACTTGTTAAAAAGATGACCACATGGAGAAATGATAACAATAGAAGATAAGCCAATTTCAACAACTCACTTTCTGATAACCGAGGAGGGACTTTTGAGCGATGGCTGGGCACTGGAGTCCTCTTCAGGCTCGATCTGAAATGAGATTTATTTCTTTCTGAATTTCAGAGGAAACACCATACCTTCACTCTGATAGGGGGCGTTTGAACCACGTCAGGCAGAATGTCCGTTATCATGCTCTGAAAAAAGTATTGAATTGAGATTTTCGAAGTGAAGCTACGAACAGGTGATTTCTCCAATTGTTATATAATTTAGTAACAACAATTCTGCATTTACAGATAATATAATATGAGGTGTTACTTGTTATTTGTAAAGTAGGTTGCGTCAGGGTTAATCCGTTAATGTTTCCATTGAGCCGCACTCGATTAGCATCTAGGGCAATAATTATTTTCTTTTATCACATGATTCACCAAAGATGAATTAGGTCTGTGCTATTTTCTTCAAGACTTGTTTAGGATTCTTGAAAGTTAATACTCAACCACTCTCTAAATGATTCTCTCGAGTCGTGCACGAAAAAAAAGATCCAACTTGTTTGGTGACAAATATATTTGTTTATCATCGGAGTCAACAAGGAGGGGTTAATCTATTGATAACTCGGTTAAGCTTGAGATAATCAATCTCATTCTATCACATCGACCGAGCGTACTATTAGGCTTCAAGAGAGACTAGTAATTCTAGCAGCAATTACACTTCCTGGGAGGTCATTTCACATAGCTCATCAGCTAGTGCATCATTAATTGCAGTGTCTAATGAAACAAAATAAAAGACCATCAGTGAGATGAATAGAGCGTAAAGTGCACATGCACATACACACGTGAGCTCACCTTTTTACTAGTCGGCAACCGAGGTGTTGGAGCGACTGAGGCAGCACGGCTCCTGCTGCTGCTACTCGTCGTCTCCTTGGCAACGTGTTGATTAGTGGACGTTGAGCTGGTTGAAGCCGACTCAATAGCGTTTACGTTGCCATTCGTCCCGGTTGTAGTAGCTGCCGATTCGCCTGTCGAAGTCGAGGGGAGTGCATGCGTCGGGGTTGAAGATGTGGTCGTCGGCGAACTTGACGGGTTGGATTCAGGCGCCTGAAGGGTAATTTGTGGTACGGTCAGATTCGTGCTCTACGTTAATCAGATGGTTGTGAATTTTCAAATTTTTCACCACTTTCTTCGAGCACTCTTCAGGGGCGCTTCGCGCCCCACATTTTACTCTTTCTCACGCAAGTTTTGATACTCGAAACAAAGAATTAAAAAGTGAACGAACGTCTTTCAATAAAAACGTGAATTTTCAGACAACTTGGAACTTCTTAAAGCTCCATTTTCAAAAGTTAAAATGCTAGGCGATAAATGGATCACGTCGAGGACACGTTTGAATTTCAAAACTACGAAAATCCGTGCCGCGCAGCAACGCGCGGTCTGATCGAATTAAAAAGTTGATGCGCATCTCCGCTTCAACAGAACCTATCCGATGGCGTTTTCACCGTTCTGATCCGACTCCTATGAGCTGAGAAAATGCCGCGGAAAGACAGTGTGACCAAATAGCCTTTTTTCATTAGAATAGACATGTTAAATTATCATCACTATTCCGCATTTCGTACGTTTCACAGATATTGTATAGCATAGTTTCAGAGAATCTCATCTCCGTAAAATTTCGTTTCTTCTCACAGTATGTTCACTTTAAATGCTTTTCTTCAAATATATGCTGTTCGTTTCTTGACAGACTAGTGCAGCTCGTAAAATTCCCATAAATTTTCCAATTATACCACATCTGAACAAAATCTACCTTCTCCTTCTTCCTCTTTTTCTCAACATCCTCATCACTGGAACCGGAGAAGAGATGTGATCGCTTATTTTTGATCTTCTTCTCTGCCGATCTTTCACTCTCATCAGCGTTCTTCCTCTTCTTCTTTCGTTCCGTCTTCACTTTACCGTCCTTCTTTTCGCCCAGGGACTTCTTTTCACGTGATTCTTCTGATTTCTTGGCCTGGACATTTGATGTTGAGAACCAGTCTATTTTAACACAAAACTCACCGATTTATGCTTCTTTTCTTCTAGCATGCCTTCAGAGTGCACCTTCTTCTGCTTCTTCTTTTTCGGCTCTTCATCAGTTTTCGTCTGAAAGTTTCCCCTTCTTCAAGTTCAGAATTGGATAAACTCACCAAAGTTTCGTCAGATCGTTTCTTCTTTGGAATCTTCTGGTTATCGTCCTTGACCGATGCATTTTCCTTGACATCGATTGAATCTTCTGACGACTTCGCCGGTTTCACCTTGACATCTGTCATTTTCTCCAAAGACTCCGACTTTTTGACTTCAATGGAAGTCGCCTTGATATCGACAGGCTTTTCCTTCACTTCAGATGACTTCGGCAACTTTTCTTTGACTTCAGGGGTGTTTTCAGAAGCATTCGATGGTCTTTCTTTGACGCTGTTCTCTGACGACTTCGACATCTCTTCCTTGATTTCAGGAGCACTTTCAGATGACTTTGACAGACTTTCCTGGACTTCGTGATTGTTTTCAGACAATTTGACCTTCTTTTCCGATTTTTTCGTCTGAAACATTTTTTAAATTATATCTATGAAACAAAATTTCACCGCTTCAGCAGTAGACTCATCATCCGACATCAGAATCTTCTTCAACTTCTTGGCTTTCTTCTTGATCTAAAGAATTTTCGTGTTGAATACGGTAATTGTGAATCTTACCACATCTAGCTTGACTACTTCTTCTTCTGAATCTGACTCGATGATTATATTTCTCATCTTTTTCTTCTTCATCATGGGCGTTGGGGACGGTTCCTTTATCTTGCGCTTCTGGAAATGACTTTTATGAACATATACCCTGTTTCAATGAAAAATGATCACTTAAAGATTCTGTCGTTACTAATTGCAAATCAATTTCAAGTCATTTTTTGTCACTTTAAAGAGAACTAAACATTGTTGGAAAGTTTTCTTTTTTTAAAATTTTTTTAGATTACGACTTTGGACCATTCAATAAACTGATTCCACTCAGTTTCATCAAAGGTGGGCAATTAACGATTAAAAAAATATGAGAATTTTCCGATTGGCAAATGGAAAAATCTAGATTCAACACTTTTCATGAGAATTCCCAATGTTCAGATCTATTATTGTTTAAATAAAAAACCGCACCTTCTCCGGCGTCGCATCAACATCACTCTCCTCCACTCGCTTCTTTGCCTTTTTCTTTGGTGGAGGGGAGTCATCAGAATCAACAACAGGCTCGTCGAACACATTCTTTTCTTTCAGCTTCTAAAAAATACGGTAAATTCTGATTAATTGAGGAAAAAGCGCGATGACCATTCAAAAAATACACCATGCAGCTCTTGAAGAAGAAATTTTTGATTATCACTTCTTTCATCAATCGTTTTAGCACATTTTTCGACTTGTTTATGTGTTCTTTTTTGGCAAAATCATTCCAAATTCAACCAAAAACATCTGGAATCCACTATCAAAGGGAAAATAACCTTTTCCTTCGTCTCCCTTTTCTCTTTCAATGCGACATCATCACTCTCCATCGGCTTTTTCATTTCATCCGTCTGGATTTTGATATAAGTTCCGTGAGTAGCATTCGTGAAGCATACCTTTCGGGAATCCTCGTGCGCGGTCTTTTTCAGGGAAGAGGCTTTCTCGCCATTCACTTTCTCCATTTTTAATGGTGACAGTTTTGCTGGTTCTTCCGTTGGCTTCGACTGAAATATGTATATTTTTCTTGTGTTAACGAAATCGAAAGCTTACTTTGTCAACCTTCTCCGATGTGGGGACCTCTTTCTCAGGCGGATCGATTGGTTTCTGTACAGGGTTCTTCATGAATTCCTGTAAGAAAAGTTTGATAACGTTTTGAAAACAAAAACTCACCTTCTCTGCCTCTTTGGTCACCTTCGCTGGTTCAGAAGTTTTCTCCGACGATTTTTCGACTTTCTGAAAGCATCATTGAGAGAATAGAATCATCTTGTACAATTTTAAATTCGACTTTAAAATTTTTCCTTAAAACCGACTATCTGTGCTACTACAAATTTCTTCATAAGAAAATTACCTTCTCAGTTACACTACACGGCTTCGGAATAGGGGAATGTTGAATCATGGGTTTGTCATCAGTCAGAGGTTTCTGTAAAAATTTAAATTATTCGAATTAACTTCAGAGTGATTAGTTTTCAAAAAAGTAAAAAAAAAACCTCTTCAGATGACTTAGTAGAGACTGGTTGAGATGATGTTGACTTTTGATCCAATTTTATCGCCTGAAATGCATTTTTGGACACAACTTCATCAAAAATGTTTTCGGATAACGTTCGTCTTTGTTTCTAGCAAATTTCTAAAAAATTGATATTTGTCAGAGAACATAGCTAGTAAGGATTTTTTGATTCAAAACTACCTTTTCCGGTTCACCAGCGAGTTTCGGAGACATTGGTGGTATTTCTGGTTTCTTTTCATCAAGTTTCTTCTCCTGAAAAAAAAATCATTTCTTAATGTTTCTATTGCAGCAGAGGTACCTAAAATTGGTCAGGTTCGGTTTTCTTGACCATTTTCACAACTAATGTGTCGTTCAACCAGAAAACATTGAAATTTCGTTTAATCCAAAAAATAATCAAAGTCATTCGGTTTCTTCTTCTTACACTAGAAATGCAAACTACGCAAACTTCAACGAAAAATTTTCAAAAATTTTAAATAAAAATCACCTTTTCAACCACACTTGGAGCCTTCGGAGGTACTGTCGAGCGCTGCGCTTCTCCCAACGTTTTCAACTGAATTTAATCACTTCACACATGAATTATACTGAAAACTCACCTTTTCAGAAACACTCACTGGCCTCGGGGACGCCGGTGGGCGTTGCGTCGGTTTTTCTTCGATGGATTTTATCTGAAAGTCAGAATTCTACAAATTTAGCTTTACAACCTTGATAAGTCATACATTCAACTAATATCAACACAGATGTGGCATGAAATAACTAAATCACCTTTGAGCTTCCATTCGTCAACTTCGGCGAGGGCATCGACTGATTCACTGTACGGGGTGCATGAAGACCCTGGGGGATGGGTACTTTTTGAGGTTCTCTAGTCGTCGATGCACCGTTGACATGTGGTGATCGTGGGATGTACTTTGGTGTCTGAATTAGGAATAATTTTGCTTCAATTTTTCTAGAGAAAAAAATAATGACTGAATACTCCTACTTCAAGAATTCTGAAACCCTTCCTGTTATTCAAAAATTCTAAATAAGCTATCGACCGAGAATTACAAAACGCTTTAAAACAGTCTTGACCTAATTAAAGATAAGAAGAAATACATTTTCCTATTCACTTTTTAGGTCCACGAACAAACTAGCACTCGGTCGCAAATTTATAGCATTATCGTAAGCGATGTTACAAACGCGTGATTCTAGATTTTCGACTATACCTCAAACCATTGGCCGGTGAAGCAACTTTCTAGAGCGGTTCTGTCATCTTTACAATATTTGAAAACCTATAAGATCCCATAGATTTTCCGACCTCTGTACGTTGTTCATAATGCTCGTAGAACCCATTGGTGTTTAACAAAAAATTACCATCGGACTCGCTTGTGGCTCCTTCGTGACTCTTGGTGTCGGTGGTGCAGTCATTTTCTTGGCTGGCGATATGTGAGCATCGTTGAGAATGTCCAGAACATCGTTGTCGTTCATCGCCATTGACGGCGGTGGTGGCTTCTTCGGTGGCGGCGGCGGTGGGGATCTTAACAGATAGTTTCAAACAATTTTTGGGCCAATTCAATAAAACATGTTTTTGTTCTTCTTAGTTCACGAGTATTCCGTATCATTTTCTTTCCGTTCCAAACAACCCCCATGTATAGAGATCATCTATCTAAATAAAACGGAGTCCTAGAAAGACGGGAGTGAGGAATTTGACACATTGTAAAATCCCGCGTTCATGACGTCATGTATTAATCTCAATCTGCAATCTGCAGCTAACAGTTATTTCCTTTTATAATATGCTTAGGTTAGGTTGGAAGAACAACTTTTGTGAAGAGCCAACTCTTGGATACCCATGTACACAGTGAAACTAACCTTTTTTGATGTGTCTTTTTTTCCTCACTCCCGTTTGTGTAGCACGGCGTCTCACAGTAAGACATTAAGAAACAAGAAAACCTTCCTTACAGTCTAGTATGCGAAACAAAAAAGTCACCTCGAATCTTTCACATACGAATATCTCGAAGTTGGCGGAGGCGGTACCCCATTTCTTTGATAACCATTCGGTGGCTGTGGTGGCCTTCTGTCGTTCTGTAAAGTCATGATAATTTCCAAAGTTTACAGATTAATCAGAAATATCTTTAGCTTTTCAGTTGAAAAAAAGTTGTATTGAATTCTAAAGTGATGAATTAGGAACACGAAACAATTTATGAAACTAAGATTCTGGTTGAGTTCTGCGTATAAAACCACTTAAAACGTGTGTTCGAGTTGAAAAAATGGGAAGAAATATCAATTTTTCGGCGCTCTGGTACATTTTTTACGAGACTAAAACCGAAATCTCACATTCCTGACTCCAAACGTCGGTGGTGGTCCTGATGGTGGTGGCGGTGGTGGTGAGACATCCCGAATCGTTAACTTCAACTTTGGCGGTGGGCCACCATTCGTGTTCTGGGTCGATGTCCGTGGAGGTGGTGGTCCTGTCGGTTGCATGGGAGTCGCCCGTTGCATGGGTGGCGGCGGGACACCCGTTAGGGGTGGGTGCGCCATTCCTTGCTGCTGGTAGTAGACGTGAGGAGGGTATGCATATGGATATTGATGCATCCTGAATTTCATGTATAATGCAAGTGAGTGCAATTTTCCGAAACGGTTATTCATCGGAGTTGCCAACTGTCTTTCTTTCCGTTCCGATTGAAAAATTTCTCTTCAGCGCAACTTTACCATTCACAATCGAACTATTGTGAAATTCAAACAAGTAAGGAATATTTTTAAAGTCTGCCTATTCTGCTCTAAACAGTGAATTGCCATAGTGAAACAGTTAAAAATCTTACATTTGATACTGATAGGCTCTCATTTGCTCTTGGGTCATGTATGGTGGTACACCCACTGGCATGATTGGTGGAGGTGGTGGTGGTGGCACGGACTCGTCCAATGGTGGTGTACGAGGTCCGCGTGGTCTACTGAAATTTACTTTTGACAACATGAGCGTGTTTTGAGAGTGGGATTTTAGAGAATCATTGAGACTAAAATGGAACAAATTTTCATTTCGATACAGTACAAAGAAGAGTTTGAATCATTCGTCATGCTCCGGAGGAAATTCCTTCATAGTGAGAGGGAAAACTATTGTTTTGCATCAATTTGACATCCATTTAACTATTTTTGACAAAAAGTGGACTGAATAATGAATGAAATTTTATTTACTGTTATGGAAATCTCAAACTTTAGGTAAAGTTTCAAGCACTAGTTAGTTAGGTTTGAAGCTAAGATTCGATCAAATTTTGAACAAGATTATCACAAAAAACGGTCGCTTAGTATCGAGGTCCTTGTACGTTTACATGTAATTTAGTCCATTTAATCGTTTTAAACTAAACAGAAAATCTCACGATTTGACGGGCAACGGAGGCGGTTCACCAGGTGGTGTTCTTGGACACCCACCACCTAACCTTTTCGGAGGTGGTGGTGGAGGCGGGCACACGTTAGCCGACCTTGGTGAATCAAATGAGCCAATGGAGGAACTTCCACCGCCGCCAAGACTGTTTGGGGTGGCGGGAGAGTCGTTCTGAAAAGTTTCCGGTTATTGCCATTTTTAACTCACAGGCAGATCTTCTTAAAGTGATATCTCTTTTTTCTATGACCTAGATAAAATATATTCAAGTTTTTTGTACGAACTGTAGATCTTTCTTTATCATGCGTTCAGAAGAGTTGCAAGTAATTCCGACTTTGAAAACTTCCGTTAAAACTCACTTCCAGCTTTTATGGAGAGTGTGAGCGAATTACCAAACTCGAGAAAAGAACATTGAAATCCTTACCACGTATATCGCTAGAAGCATGGCCGTTTTCAAACGCGCTCTAATCTCAATTTTGCAGAATGAGTACGGTAACTCTCACAACGAACAGTTAGATCTTTGTGGATTTAAATTATTATTATTCTTTCTTTCAGTCCATTGAAATCAAAGGCTCATTACGTAAATCGTTCTTGTATCTCAAGGCGAAACTGCTACGGTACTAAGTACCCGATTTACGGAGGCCAGACTTTTTTACAGGTAGAGGAAGCTATGTGCTTACCTATTCAGTCTAGTTCATTTGATAATGGGCTCTTCTACAATATTTCAAGGTTTTTTTGGTGGTATTTTTTCCCTTTAGAAACTCGTTAAAGCGAAATAAGACCAACTCTTGCTGGGCAATCGTTAACTACAACACCAGCTATAAATGAAAATCAATAAAAACGAACCGATGATTTTGACGTCATTTCTCCACTGCTTGTTTCCTGAAGAAAAACTTGAGTAGATCCATTAAAAAATGAAAACATACATTACTTCCACTCCTACGTCGTTGTCTGAGTGCTGTTGGCGGTAAGTAGTTCTGAAAATACACGTATGCGGATCAAATATCCCGATGAGGCTAATTTACAGCTGGGGATTTTCTCTTCGGTTGCCCAGAGCAACTGAATTTCGAAAACACTTCTTGACGTGGAAATCTAGACACACACACATGAAAAACAATCAACTCACTGATTGTCGGGCGGTTTCTCTACTGTACGCTGAATTCATTGGGCTTTCATTTCAATTTACCTGAAAAAGGATATGATTATATGTCGGAACGGATTAATTGAATGAATGAGAATGCAGATTGAATAAATGGATTGAATGCAGAATCATTATTTTCCCATTGGAATGAAAGACTCCAAAAGGTAGAAAGTCATTTCAAACTGCAATTTGAGTACACACGACGCGTCGATTCAAAGAAAGGATAAGTAAATAGACTTTTGGACCGATCGATTTGTCGTAATCAAAAATCTTTTTGAGTATATTTTCCACTTACTCATGCAAAAATCGAAAAGCTCGGCGAATAGATCAAGAAAGGAGCATGAATTGGGGAAAATATGAAATGAACTGCTATCTCGCACACCTAGGCAAAGGAATAAGACAATAAAACCGCTTCGCAACCGCTTTGCGGGCCTCCGCTTTCATTTTCGAAAGTGTTTTTTTACTTTAATGAATGTTTCAATTGACATATTTAACGTTGCAGACTGTTCCCAACGATAGTTATACCTACTTCAAACATTTTCCCGTTATGATTTTTGAATCTGGGATGAAAAAAAATTGGGAAAAGTAAAATTTTTGAACTACAGTAACTGAAATTTGATCTACTCTATCGATTTTCTTTGCTTACACTTTTCAACTGCGTTTGCCGCGGTGTGTCTCGGTTCATATGTGGGAGACGTATTAAAACGATCACGCAAAATTTGCAAAACGACACGAAAAGTTTTTAACGCACGTGAGAATTTCGACATTCACGAGAGAAGACAAACAGCATATGGGACGTTGCCAAAAACCGCGACGCCAACACGCGATACGCTTATTCATCCTCTCACCGCAGTGTTTGTGAGTCAAGTGGAGCACGCAGACGGTTAGAGAAAGGCTGGCAGCATGACGAGTGAGTGAGGGTCTCTCTCTCTCTCAACACATCACTCACGAGAGAAAGAAATTGGAGTAGGAGAGAATGAGCACACACCAATAAGCGCGTGCGTGGAAAAAAAAGAAAAACTCGGGAATCGATAAGTTACTGTGAATAGAATTTTGATCTACCTCTTTCAAATTTTGTTTTTACTGTAGGAATTTTTCTTTTTTCTTCAAATGTGATTTTTTTTTTTAAAATTTTTATTGTTACCCCACGCGACGTGTATGAGAAGAACGATAAAATTGCATACGTTAAGTGGAAATTTAGACTAACTATTTTTTTTAAATTCAACATTTATTTTTTGAACAAATTTAAAATTTCATACATTTTAAATTTAGAACATTTGATTCAGTATTTTCAACTTCAGAATTCTCAAGTGCATTTCTGATATAAAATGTTATCAGAAGATAACTTCCCACTATTTAACCTCCAGTCATCAAATTTTATCTTCATGTGTAGTTTTCAGTTTCACACTCCATCTGAATATCAAGAAATGATGAGGTAACATGCTCTTATTCATTTCCGCTTTATAGAATCACCGAAAGCAGAAAATTTATTCTCATTCCGTGTACAAATGACGTCATTCATGAACCCAAATCGATAAAGTCTCAAGAATAGCAAGAATGGGGGATGGAGACAATTACAAAATTCCAAGTACAATCATCCTAACGGTACATGGGAGAGCTATGGAATAAGAATAAATCAATTTCAGATTTCATAGCTTATCAAGAAGAGGGAATGGGAATAATCGGCGATATTCTCAAACGTTCCCCAAAATCTTGACATCGCCAACTATTCCCTATTAAAAATCCTATGGGAAATATGCCTAAATCGGGATCGGAAGTCTTTTTTCTCTGCTACCATAGTCACGTTCATCACTTTTCTTGGTGAATAGAACTCATGGTAGCGGACCTGTGATATGGGGGGGGGGCTGCATGAATAATTTGGGGAAGAAAACAAAGAGACAACTTTTCATATTCCGCATTTGTTTCATAATTGCCGTGTAAAGTTTTCACAAGATGCTCCAAAGAGAAGACTGAAAACTTTTCACCGCGCATTAAAGCAAAAAATCAATTTTTTTTTCAACTTATTCATTAATTAATATAATTAATGAGAGAGAGAGAAAGCAAAGAAGAAATGTGCATCAAGTAAAAAATATCGTACGTGTGTAAGGCATTTCATTTTCATTTTTTGCAAGGTTACCGGCTATCTTTTCTCGTCGTTTGTTCAGTCCAAAAGCGAAATCTGGGCGAATCCCGTCAGCGTTCGTTCATCTGGTATCTGAAAGTTAATTATAACTGAGAAAGGACAAAAACTCGAAAATTGATCAAAGTAAAGCAACAAAAATTTGATCTACAAATACTCTCCAATCCACTTTCCTCCATTCAGATTTCTGTTCATTCAAATTTTCGGAAATCTCAATATTTTTTCACTAAATATGTTATCATTTTTTCATGTTTCCGTCACTATTAAGGGCTTCTGAAATTATCAGCAAGTTTGTTAATGTTGGGCTATTGTTTTCGTGGTTTTATCATTGACAGAAGATAAAACATCAAAACACATGAAAAATTGAAAATTTAAGAAATTGATGACAAAATTTAAAATTCAAATAATCGAAAATTAAGAGGAACTTCATTTCGTTCATTTCTCATGTTAAATCATCTTACAATGCACATATCTTCCTCTACCTGTAAAAAAGTCTGACCTCCGTAAACCGGTTACTTAGTTACCGTAGCAGTTTCGCTTTGAAATACATGAACGATTAAGTAATGCGCCTTCAATTTCAATGGAATGAAAGTAAGAATAATAATTTAAATCCACAAAGATCTAACTGTTCGTTGTGAGAGTCCCGACCCTACCGTACTCATTTTACAAAAATGCGACTGCCGCGAGTTTGAAATCGGTCAGACTTTTTGCTAGATATGTGCAATGTGATTTTGATGCAATTCTTCAATTTTTATCACTTCAGGTCGCTTCAAAGACGCGTTAATTTAGAAACATTCTGATTTCACATGGTTAACCATATGCGTCGAGTGCATTTCTGATATTTTAACATTCCTACGTGCAACTCGTTACAAAATATAAAATTATGAAAATCTCACTTCATTGGGTGCAACTCCCGAATTCAAGGCAAACGTGATCGATCGTTTGTCACTTTTCTGCTCTGCCAACTCGATCAGCTTCTTGAGGTTGGCGGCGACGACAACCAGGTCGTGTCCGTCAATCAATTCAGCTGTGACCAGCTCGTGGGCGATTCCATCAACTGAAATGGTTTTTATGTCGTTTTTCATCTCGGTCAAAACAGTCAAAACTAGGTGTCAAAGATGTGGAAACGGTTTTTTAAAAAAGATTTTGGAATATAAACACTACATTGTCCTCACCGGAGCAGCTTTTAACACAGGTTAGAACCGTAATTTATCACTATCCTTTCATTTCGAATTACGCCCTTATGTCTGAGCGAAAAATACCTGTATCCGCCGATTTGGTATAGTCAAACTTGATATCATTGAGTTCTCGTTGCTGGTTTCGGACACGAAGAACCTGAAAAATTGGTTTAAAACACGAAAACCAACGGAAAACTCTTCAAAAGCGAATACCAATAACTATCAATCTTATGGTTAAAAGCGGTATTTAGTAAATCGCACCCCGTCGCATCCCGTTTTTTTCAAACGTTCATAACTTTGCTCGGAACATCCCAATCACCTTGTTTTTAGGCTCAGGTTAAACCTTAAGCTGACCCAAACCTAACCGGAGCCTTAGAAAGAGGTGTTCATGGTAACTGACACTACGTTTTTCACGTTTGGAAAAACGGGATGCGACTTACTAAATAGCGTTAAGAGAAGCAAAATTCACCAAATTCAACGTCTCGCCGGTCAGCTCGCTTTCATCTCGCACCACAGGAGGCGGTGGTTGAGGGGGGTCTCTGACCGTTTTTTCTCCATCTTCTTCGTCATCTGATTCACTTCCTGCTGGCTCGTCGTACTCGAACTCCCAGTTTCCGTATTGATCTTTCTTCAGCTTTCCAGATGCAACCTGTCAATACAATATTGAAGAGGAGCAAATTTGTCTGATTTTTCTTTAAACAAGTACTCTTCAGGGGCGCTTCGCGCCCACATTTTACTTTTCATCGCGCCAGTTTTGATACTCGAAACAAAGAATGAAAAAGATGTTCAATAAAAACATGAACTTTCAGACAACTTGGAACTTCCTAAAAGCTCTATTTTTGAAAATTAAAATGCTAGGCAAAAAAACATCTAACTTTTCGTTTCGTGATTTGTAGCAAAAAATATTTTTCAAAATTTGTGGGTAAAACGAGTTTTCAATGAAATATTTTTTGAATTGAAGCAGGAAAAAATGTATCAATAGAAATTTCAGGTAAATCAAAGAAATTTTCATCTTCAATTTTTGAGAAAAAATTGAAAAAAATCAAGAATTACCTTTTTAGCACTATGATGACTGATCACTGGCACTGACGCCAAATTCTCAATCAACGAGTGCATCAGATATTTACGGTCTTTGGCCTTCTTGAAGAACGAATATTTCAACAATTCCGAGGCTGTAGGTCGTCGGGATGGGTCCTTCTGGAAAGGTTTGAATGTGGTTAACACAAAACAAAAACTTGTTCCGAAATGTTGTAATCTTCCATTTATGAGGTCATGGTCATTGGTGCTTATTGAATAATAAAGCGTAACTAAATTGTATGAAAACTGTTATGATATTTCGGTTATCAACTCGAATTAACATAAATCGTAGTGCAATGAAGATCACATTTTTTCAAACTAAACTTTGGTGAAAGTGGAAATATTGATTTTTTCAGCAAAAAACATCAAAATTACCTGCAAGCAGTCCTTGATCAGTGTCCTGAACGACTTTCCATACGCTTTGTATTGATCTTTTCGCTCAGCATTCGTCTCCAGCGTTGGAGGGTCATTCTGGAGTGTGAGCATGAGCACTTTCATCGGTGGATATTTGTGGTATGGAGCTGTTCCGGTGGCCAGTTCAATCGCCAAAATTCCCAGACTCCAGATGTCTGCTTTGTAGTCGTATCCTTGGACTTGTTCCATCACTTCTGGTGCCATCCTGAATCACAGCGTGATAATGTCACATATTGAGGAGGATTTCATAAAACTATCTTACAGTTAATTTTCTGAACCTAAAAACGAAAGTTCGAAAAAGAAACGTTATTTACTGATATTGGCATCATATTCTCTCTTTTGATGATCGGATGTTGATCAAAACTAGTGATATAGAACAAAATCTGATGAGCCACTTCGCGTCAAGTCAAGTTTACTCGCCAAAAACTGATTTTTTTTCACAAAAAGGTGTTAATTTCTCTGATTATGGGTTGATCTGATCGATAGTAACAGGCAAAACTTGAATTACTGAAGACAACAAACCGACTTGGGTTTATTTTTAAGAAAGAAACATCTAACCCATTTTTGTGTTTCGAACTAATCGATTAGGTTATTACGAAAAGCAAAATTCACTGGTTCAACAAATGTTTTCATTCTTAATGTACACACTCACCACAGTGAGAAAGATTCCAATCTTTTTGTGCATACATAAGCTTCAACGATTTTTTATGTTTTCACAACACTTTTTCCCTGGTGACTCAATGCTTTATGAAAATGTTGACGGCTAGGTTTTCTCATATGATTTTCGAAAAAGAAAGTTAGATCGAACATTTTGTCTCGTTAGCATAAAAATCTAGCGACCTGAGCGTAGAGCTTAATGCGTGCTAGTTTTACAAAACACCAGAGTTGGCAGAAACGTCAAAAAAAAAGATTGAAACACTCACCAACAAGGAGTTCCGACAAACGTGTGCCTAACCTTCTGCAATACTATTTTGAGAATCCGGACAATATCAATTATTACCTGTCTGGACAAATCACCTCCGGCCGACGCAAGCCATCCTGAGACACCGAAATCAGCGATTTGGACGGTGCCATCGTCAGCTAGTAGGATATTTCCTGCCTGAAAGATGGTTCATGTTTATCTAGTATGGACAATTAATCACCTTGATATCTCTATGCACTTGACCACTGAGATGGAAATATTCGAGTCCCTTCAAGACTTCTCGCAGCACCGTTGCTATGGTCACTTCGTCGAGGACTCCAAACATTGCTTGTTCTTTACCGACTGCCTGAGAAACATGAGTCAGTCTGGGAGATGAGAAGTATACTATTCATTTGTCAATTGGCCTAACAAGGTACCCACGGGCGGACGGGCGCCCTGGAAAGAAGAAACCCGAGCAGACCGACTTTTTGGGGCGCCCTCTTCGTGTTGTAAACGGTTCCAGAACTTGAAGGAAAAAAATCATGCCGTTTTTACAGCGAGAAAAACCTCACATGAATAAGGGTTCAAAAACTTCAAAATGGCGCCTTTTACAAATTTAAGTTGATGAATGTGATAAATATTCTAGAATGACAGAAAACTAAAAATATTCAGTACTATAACCAAAGATTCATATGTTCCCGCTTCAGAAACCAAATCTCACCTTGACTTTCCTCTTCAGGATATCCAACATTGAACCAGAATTCAAGAGTCTCATCACAACCCACAATTCATCATTTACCACGAAGGAAGTGTAGTAGTTGACGACATTTGGGTGATTGCATGTTGACATTGCCTGAACTTGGCGTTCTCTCATTACACGTGTGAGAGGGGAGATCTAGACGAGATTTGGGATATTCTGTTCACGCCATGCACATTGAGAAGGAAGAGAGACACATCTTCTTTTCACGAGACACAACGATTCTTCTTCTGTTGACGATCTGCCGCTTGTCTTGTTCGTGTGTGTGTGTGTGTGTGTGCAGTGTTAGTGCAATGAGCGTGAACACCGGCAGTAGTAGTTTAAATGGTCGGGTATGGACAAAAAAACAGAAAAAAAAACTATACCAGCAGTTCTGGGATCGGGTACCGAAGGTTGCATTTCTTCTGCAACAGATGGGTTACGTGTGAGCGGTGAGAGTATCGTGCAACAGAGGTGGTTTACGGGTTGTTATTGGAGAGATGAGAATTTCGACTTTCTGTTTTTATATAAAATTTAATTTCGCCAAGAATCGCATAACTGCACCGACCGGAGAAGCTTTTTGAAAAGGTTCTGTGGGCCATTTTCCACACTATATTTTTGGAGGTCATAGAAGCTATTGCTGGTCATCACACAGCGTATGAGACTCATTTTCAAAAAACAATGTTATTGTAGTAAAGAAAACTCAGGACGCGTAGCAGCGCGCGGTCAGACTAAAACTAAAATCCTTTTGCGCATATGCCAACGGAACCCATGAGATTTTGTTCAAATCGTTCCGATGACGCATTCGAGCTGAGAATAGGCGGCGGAAAGAAAGTTAGGAGCAAAGGATCATCTTCATCGAGAATCTCATCTCTCCCCTCCAGAAAAAGTAAATCCAAAACTCTTTTTCCAGATTCAAAAACTAAAGTCTAATGGTGTTCTGTGCTGCTACTCAACTAAAATTAACCAGCAACAAAAGGTTCACTGACAAAACAGAAGGAATGACTTGACTTTGCACATTCACCACATTTGAGTGAGACACACCAATATAACCACCAACACCAACTCAAAAAAAAGAGAGAGAGCAAAGCTTACCTGAATTTCGTGACTCAGCTCATCAACCGAAGTTTGGCATTTCTCCAAGTTGATACATTTCACGGCTACTCGTTCGTTTCTCGGTATACATAGCGCCTGTAAGAGTGATAGATGATATTTCAGCTGTTTGAAGATGGGAAAGTCTTGAGAAAACAGTGATATTTTATTATTATAGACGGTCTGGAAAACCAAATTTTGACACTTTTTTGTCACAGAAAAATTTTTTTTATTCATTGACTGGCTTTTTTCTCCATATTTTATCACCAAATAGTTTATCAGCTTCTAGGCTTATGAGAGAGTGAGACAGAATAATCACTTGCATGTCATAGGGCAGACTGATTAGACATGAAAGGTGGAGAGAGAGAGAGAGAGAGAGAGAGAGAGAGAGAGAGAGAGAAGGAAAGAAAGAGAGAGAGAGAAGGAAAGAGAGAAAAAAAAGAGAGAGAGAGAGAGAGAGAGAAAGAGAGAGAGAGAGTCAAAATCTCACCGAGTATACAGTAGCCGTCGCTCCAACACCAATGGGCTCGCCGAGCTTGTAAGCGCTGGACCCATGTGGCCAATTGGCAGCTTGTGTCCCACCACCGACTAGGTTTGTGGTTGAGCCTAACCCTTCGGTCGTACCACTACTGCTTCCGACCGCATCCGTAATGCTCATTACTCTTCTGTAACATGTGATTTGTGACATTGATTCATTTTCTCAGTAGGTGTGGGAAAAGATGCACATACAGTATCGGACAACATCTTATGTGGTTTTTTTCCGGACACATCTCTAATCAAACTTTATTAAACAATCTGAACTTTTGATATTATAATCTACAAAGTTATAAACACTTTTGGTTAGAGTTAAAATGATGAAGGTCTGGAATGAAAGGCGTTTTTCTCTTGAAAACCAAAATTTCGGTAGACGGGAACTATCATACCTGTTGCTTGAACTAGGGCTGGGCAAATCGCCTCAAATCGGCGATCTGCCCATCCCTAGTTAGAACCACATAAGATTTCGTCCGATACTGTAACATGAGCTCAAAGGAGGCAAGATGTGTCATAAATCACAATTTTAAGTTGAACTAGAATCTACCTTGGACCGGTCCAACTGTCGCCTATTTACGGTCCGATGCCGGTTCAGCCGAACCGTTCAACAATGACCCTATATCAATGATATTTTTGCGAAGGCTTTGAGGACACTTTTGACATTGAAAACCAAGAGAATCACCCTTTTCGCTCTCAAGCTACGTTTTCACCAAATTCAACAAGAAAGCGAAATTCTTGTCTATATTGAAACCGATCCCATCGAAAAGCACATAACGTTATCAAACTTGGGCTCAATAGGAAGGGTATGTAACATGTGTGTGAGTGTGCAAACTTTAAAGATTGTTAGTTCTAACAACAAAAAGTGATGATAGTGGGAGCAAACATCTATTGACCCCGAGAATCTGTGCACCGTGTGTGACACAGTTTGGTCCGTAATGTTTGTATAATTCCTAAGCAAAATTAAAGCTCACTGCTTTCGTTTCTCTTTAAACTCCTTGAGCTTTCTCAGGATTGCTGAAGAAGCCATGGTTATGGTGGCTCTGAGCGGATATAGCAATTACAAAATAAATGGCTGCGACACGTGTTCGCAGAGGTCGCGTAACTATTATCGTTGTTTATAAGTAAGCTTTGAGAACGAAATTTCAAGTACAAGGGACTGCAGCTCACATATCTAGCAAAAAGTCTGACCGATTTTAAACGCACATAGCTTCCTCAACCTGTAAAAAAATCTGGCCTCCGTAAATCGGTTACTTAGTACTGTAGCAGTTTCGCCTTGAAACACAAGAACGATTAAGTGATGCGCCTTCAATTTCAATGAACTGTAAGTAAGAATAATAATTTAAATCCACAAAGATCTAACTGTTCGTTGTGAGAGTTACCGTACTCATTATGCAAAATTGAGATTAGAGCGCGTTTGAAAACGGCCATGCTTCTAGCGATATATGTGCAAACGCGCGCCGGTCGCGTTTTTGTAAAATGAGTACGGAAGGAGTCGGGACTCTCACAACGAACAGTTAGATCTTTGTGGATTTAAATTATTATTCTTACTTTCAGTCCATTGAAATTAAAGGCGCATTACTTAATCGTTCTTGTATTTCAAAGCGAAACTGCTACGGTAACTAAGTAACCTATTTACGGAGGTCAGACTTTTTTTACAGGTAGAGGAAGCTATGTGCAGCTGTTGGGCATGCGTTCAATGGTGGACATAAGCTAACAGTCTTCAAAGAAAGCTGAATAAGATAATTTCATAAGACAGTAAAATAAGGGGTCTACAGCAGAGTTGCACGGAATTCCGACTTCCGTGAAAAAATTTCACTTCCGACTTCCGTTTAACAAATTCTACTTCCGACTTCCGTCAAAAAATTTTTTCGTGAAAAATGACGAAAAAAAACTGTGAAATCGTTTCTATTCAGTCTGGAATTGACCTATCACCTGTTGAGAATGCGCGAACGTACAATATCTCTGAGGTTTTTTTTTTCAAATTTTTTGCACTCCCGACTACCGTTGAAAAAATTCTACTTCCGACTTCCGACTTCCGCCTTCCGCCCATTTTTCACTTCCGACTTCCGTGAAAAAATTTCACTTCCGTCTTCCGACTTCCGTTTTGAAAAATTTTACTTCCGTGCAACTCTGGTCTACAGCGGTCGGTTTTACTTGAAAAAACGTTAAAATCTAACAAATTTTTACAGTGAAGAATGTTTTGTCACCGTTATAAATACCACACTAAAAAGCAATGTGGCGACGGCAATATGCCGACAGACCAGCTGACAATGTCATCGGTAGGGTAAAGCGACAGAACTATGAAGATGTTAATTCCAAGCCAAAACGATAACTTCCAAATTTGAAAGATGTTAAGAGCACTTTCGGTCACTTGGGTATACCTTACGAAACGACGACGTACCGGCGTCATGAAAGCGCCCAGTTGGTGACAAAATGGTCAACTAAAAACCTTCTAAACTATTTCCTAACAGTCCCATTACAACAACCAAACAGCGTACCTTCTGATCGAGTTCATTATCATCACTTCGTTTCAACCAATAAGGTCAAGGTGGGTCATAGATTAGATGAATCGCAACTTCTCGCAGATTTCGCAGTATTAGTCCCGGGGGTCGGCTGCTAGTTCAGCAGAACGTTTCCTTCACTTGTCTGCTTGCTTTTTGATTAGACGGTTCGTGTCGTTTTTCTTATCAGTATGTGGTTAGTTTGGCACAAAAGGCCTATAAGTGGGCGTGGTCAGAGATGCCGATGGAGCACGTTTCCACACAAACTAGTGCTGGCGCCAGTTCTGATTAGGTTGTCATGAGTGACCTGATATCGCACCGTGTTTGGGTTGGCTGTTGCGTTCGGTTCCCGTTCGTTGGTTTATAGTCTAGCTGGAACCGATGTCAGGGAGACGCGCGAAATCATGCTCTATTGATCAAAAGAATTGAACACTTCTGGAAAAAAGGGGTTGAACTCCTTCCCTGTGTATCAACAACATCACAACATGTCAAATTCGCAAAAAGGAACATTTTCAAAATCTATAATCCTATTAGCTTCATTACAGTATCACTCTTATCAAACGAAAAAATTGTTCTTTGAATGTTTCAACCCCATGTTTTCTCATCGCTACACTCAAATCAGTGAGTAAAATAGCTCGGTTTGAATGTTGCAATCGTTCATAGTCTCCATAATAAACTTGTCGCCAGTCGGTTTAGCCTACCGAACGGTGACAGAACGGCAGCGTACCGGCAACAATACGGTGACGTTCCGGTGACAAACTGGCGACATACCGGCGACAAGGCGAAAAAACGGCAAAATCATTCATTTGTCGCCAGCACGTCGTCATATTGTCGCCATTCCGTAGGGTAAACCGAATGGCGAGAAAAATATTATGGAGAGTCTAGCTGGAACCGATATCGGGGAGATGCGTGCAATCATGCTCCTATGACAGAGGATCTTTAGCGATTCTCGAACATAATGTTGCGTCGAGGTGAGAACGTTCATACTCTTAACATAATGGAGTTGTCAGAAAGCTCAGTTTTAACCGTACTGAGGCTGTGTGCTCAAAGTTCTCCGGTTATGGACAATGAAAGAATTGTTTCGCGAGAACTTTGAATAAAATTTTCGTATCATCGGAGAGAAAAGATATGAATACTTCACGGAACGGAGAGTTACTTAGATTGGTGTTAGAGAGTTCGACCTGGCTATTTAGAACGATCTTAACCAGTAAGCAAGCAAGTTTTAGAATAAGAAGTTCAAAACAGCGGTAAGAAATAATACATGTAATATCGAAAACTATCGCCAATAGAACTGGCAACTCGTATTCAGAATGAATTTAACCAATAATCCGTCAAATAAGTTGCAGTATCAATCATATCAAGTTGGCTCTTCAAGTGTCTACGCTTATACTAGTGAAATTCTAAACATAAGAAGGGGAAAACCGACTTATCGACACAGAGTAAAACGGGTAGAGGAACGGTCAAGGCATGAATCAATCTTGCCTGTCGGCGAAAAAGTTGTGTACGTGCCAGTGTTGTTTCCAAAAGGGGGTGTGTCACGGCGCTTGGGTTCTTCTATTCATGGAGATGTAGGTGACATCATCTTCAAGTCTACCACTCACTTAATCTTTATAGTCTTACAGTGGAGCTATGACCTCTGGTGTTCATTGTTTCCTTAGAAATACCGATAACAAGAGACTCTACAGAAATCGCTGTCAGTGACGAAAAAATATGCGAAAAAAGTCATTCTTTGAATAACCAAATTCAATTCTAAACATATCTTCCCCTACCTGTAAAAAAGTCTGACCTCCGTAAATCGGTTACTTAGTTACCGTAGCAGTTTCGCTTTGAAATACATGAACGATTAAGTAATGCGCTTTCAATTTCAATGGAATGAAAGTTAGATCAATAATTTAAATCCACAAAGATCTAACTGTTCGTTGTGAGAGTCCCGACCCTACCGTACTCATTTTACAAAAATGCGACTGCCGCGAGTTTGAAATCGGTCAGACTTTTTGCTAGATATGTGCTCTCCTTTCCCGAGATCACAAGAAAGATAGCAGAAAAAATCCTATTGCAAAATTAAACTTTATACTTGACTTGCAGTCACACGCGCTGATAAAACGTCACTAACCAGTGGCTTTTATTACCATAAGAGGCGCTGATGTTCTCCCATCTTTGATCTACCCCTCTGATAGAGTGTAACTAGAGACAGTGAATGTGTAGAACAATGGTGCCTGTCAGAAACGCCAAAGTTTTAGGTGTACACTGTACCGGCAACCGACCGTAAATGGGCGACAGTTGGACCGGTCATCTGTCACGCAAAACTTTGGAGTGGGACTCCGAGCACTTTTCAAAACTGGGTTATTTTACTGATCCAAGTAGTAAACTTACGATTGCAGCCATATGAACCTCGCGAGGAGATAGTGAAAAACTAGGTTCAGGTATCTTTCTCTACTACCTCAAACTTGGCACATAGCTTTCACTACCTGTAAAAAAAATCTGGCCTCCGTAAATCGGTTACTTAGTACTGTAGCAGTTTCGCCTTGAAACACAAGAACGATTAAGTGATGCGCCTTTAATTTCAATGAACTGTAAGTAAGAATAATAATTTAAATCCACAAAGATCTGACTGTTCGTTGTGAGAGTTACCGTACTCATTCTGCAAAATTGAGATTAGAGCGCGTTTGAAAACGGCCATGCTTCTAGCGATATACAGTATCGGACAAAATCTTATGCCGATTTTTGTTTTTTGCCATATTTCTCATCAAACTTCATGAAACAATCTGAACTTTTGATATGATAATCTACATAGTTATGATCACCAATGACAGAAGTTGAACTGATGAGTGTCGAAAATGGAAGAAATTTTTCTCTCGAAAATTAAAATTTCCGAAATCGGAAAATATGATACATTTCGTTCCAGGGCCAAAATTTCTTTTATAATTGGTAGAACTCCCTGAAAGTGGGTCCTATCCAAATGAAGACATCATCATGAGTGTCTGAGTGTCAACTGTTTCTGTAAACCTGCTCTACATAAAGCCCAAGAGGGAGGCAAGCACTGCCACCCAGGTGCACCTCTGAACTCTCTCCAAAATTTTGAATACTATAAAAGTTTGTGACTTATTTGCACTCAAATTTTTCAATTCACATTTTTAAATATTTTTTCATGGTATTCAAATATCTTAACAGTAACACACGAACTATTTGAGCCACAGAGCGTCGTTGAAACCAAATTGTCGCATTGCTCGGTTTTGAGTTCGGGAGTATTTTCTTGTTGAAATTCATATTTAGAGCCAGTATTATGGAATGTTTTCAGGTTAAAAATTTTAATCAATGTTTTTTCAATGTACAACAAATGTGCAAATCGATTCACAAAGCTTAGTAAAATTTATATGAAGCAAAACACTGAGCAGTAGTCTGCGACAAATGATGCTCGTGTGATTTAGACATGTTAGGAGGTGGCAAAGTATGCCATGAGTACCGAAAACGTAGTCAGAACGTTCGAATGAAACACATTAGAAAAATCAACTCGAAAAATCGAAAAATCTGTACTCTCAAACGACAATGACCAACAGTAAACACTGGATATGATGGAGTTATGGTATCAAATGTTTTTAGAATGGTCTCATCGTGGAATTTTCTCTTGAAATTTGAAATTAATACCTGACATCTTTTGACAAAACATTGATAAAAATTTTGAACACAAAAACATTCCATAATACTGGCTCTAAATATGAATTTCAACAAGAAAATACTCCCGAACTCAAAACCAAGCAATGCGACAATTTGGTTTCAACGACGCTCTGTGGCTCAAATAGTTCGTGTGTTACTGTTAAGATATTTGAATACCATGAGAAAATATTTAAAAATGTGAATTGAAAAATTTGAGTGCAAATAAGTCACAAACTTTTATAGTATTCAAAATTTTGGAGAGAGTTCAGAGGTGCACCTGGGTGGCAGTGCTTGCCTCCCTCTTGGGCTTTATGTAGAGCAGGTTTACAGAAACAGTTGACACTCAGACACTCATGATGATGTCTTCATTTGGATAGGACCCACTTTCAGGGAGTTCTACCAATTATAAAAGAAGTTTTGACCCTGGAACGAAATGTATCATATTTTCCGATTTCGGAAATTTTAATTTTCGAGAGAAAAATTTCTTCCATTTTCGACACTCATCAGTTCAACTTCTGTCATTGGTGGTCATAACTATGTAGATTATCATATCAAAAGTTCAGATTGTTTCATGAAGTTTGATGAGAAATATGGCAAAAAACAAAAATCGGCATAAGATTTTGTCTGATACTGTATGTGCTTGGGTTATAAAACCAGTTGTGGCATACATTTGCGAGTACAAAAATCAACCCGGTCTTCAGGGGACAGGTGTGACCAGGGTTAAACACGTTCGTTCACGTGCCTCTACATGACAAGATTAAGTACAGTCGTGGGAAAGTCACAAGTGTCAGGCAGACGTATACACACACACAGTGTTCATGATGCCAAGTCGTGACCCGTGATTTGTCTTTTTTTATTTACATGCGAAATGGTGGTCAGCTGTTCTTGTGGTGAGGAGATGGGGGGAGGGAGGGCCGGGGACATTCCATTCGACGTAAACCGTGTTGGAACTTCGATCGGAGCGCGATGGAAGAACGCGACGCTTTTGTAGGGACAAGATCCACTAGAGAAACTTCATAATCTTTGTCGTCATTCGGTATACACTACCCAACGGCGACGATATGGCGACGTGACGGCGAAAAAAAGATTGTGGAGATAATTTACCACAATGGGGAAAGAGGACAGTCAAATTTCTCCGGAAAATAATAAATGTGATTTAAAGGTGCCATAAGAATCTTTAAAGACCATTTAAATTTATTTATGGCACTTTTAAATGCCATTATTTTTTCCAAATGTGATTTAAAGACATCTGAGATATATTTATGGCACCTTTGAATTCCATTCAAATATTAGGCGTTTCTGAGATGACTTCGAATAGTATTTAAACTAGCTGTTGAACCTTCGCTGCGCTCAGGCGTTTTGCGTGTTTTTTTGGATGCTCGTACTCTTTTCTATCGGTAAACTCAAGCGCAGGAAATAATTCATCTGGTATTAGTTAGTTATTTTCTTTCAAGTTTTCCTCTTCCAGAGGGCTCCGCCCTTGGGTTCCCCCGAGAACGATAAATTTTTCTACTCCCGGGGGCTTCGCCCCCTGGGAGACCAAATGCATGAAAATGTTGTTCTACTCCCGGGGGCTTCGCCCCCTGGGAGACCAACCGCACAAAAATATTGTTCTACTCCGGGGGCTTCGCCCCCTGGGAGACCAAATGCACGAAAATATTGTTCTACTCCCGGGGGCTTCGCCCCCTGGGAGACCAACCGCACAAAAATATTGTTCTACTCCCGGGGGCTTCGCCCCCTGGGAGACCAACCGCACAAAAATATTGTTCTAATCCCGGGGGCTTCGCCCCCGGGGAGACAAAGCGCATGAAAATATTTTTTCACGGTATTTTTATCGCTAAAACTTTTTATAGAGCAGAAGGTTACACTTGTACGGTTAGACAAAAAGCAAAAGAAAAGGGATCAGACAGGAAATGATCGGGCTTCGATTAGTTTTGTAATCGACTTCTCTGCCACTGCGCTTTGGAAACACGTGTTCGAAACATGTTGAACATGGTGTACGTGACACGTGAAAATTGACCCCAATTTGCACTAATTAGGTCATAACTACGGTATCGTGATAGGTAGAAATTTGGAAAAAGTTTAGTCCAAGTACACATAATTTTCGTAATCTAGTCACAAAATTTCAACCTAAAACATCAATTCTGAAAAGAGTTATTCACACATTTATAGTCAGACAAATACCCCGACATCTATATATATATATATATATCTATATATATATGAAAACATATAAACATTTTTTGTTACACGTGCGTTTTATAATAGTAATGTACACCGAATGTCATTTAAAGATTAGACATTTCAAAAGTGAAGAATAGTAATAAATCACATTTAAATGTGCTATAAAGAACATAAATGAACTTCAATTCAGACATAATCTTTAAATCATATTTATTATTTTCCGGAGTTAAGCCTAGTCCGAGTAAAATCTTTCTAGGAGAGGGAACCGTCCTGGGTCCGAGCATTTTCGCAATGGCAACTTGTATTACGGTTCGAATCAAAAAATCTGATAGAAATTTGATGTGATCCATCTTGTGACAAAGACATCAAGCGAGCCAAATTCATGCTCACCTTAAGTGAAGTCTTTCTAGGAGAGGGAACCGTCCCGGGTCCGTGCATTTTCACATTGGCTATTCTCAATGTTCCAGTACGGTTCAAAAATATAAAAGATTTTTAAGTGATCCATTTTAAAAGAAAGCCTTAACCAAGCTAAATTATACCTTTTCCGAGTAAAACTATGGAAATTCATTCGATGAGAGGTAACTAAACATTTTCGGAATGGCTACTCGCAATATCCCGGTTTGAATTGTTAAAAAACATAACAAAAATTTTGTGTGAAAATATACACGAATCAGTCCTAAATTGTTCTTAAAGAGCACATAGCTTCCTCTACCTGTAAAAAAGTCTGACCTCCGTAAATCGGTTACTTAGTACTGTAGCATTTTCGCTTTGAAATACAAGAACGATTAAGTAATGCGCCTTTAATTTCAATGGACTGACAGTAAGAATAAAAATTTAAGTCCACAAAGATCTAACTGTTCGTTGTGAGAGTCCCGACTCCTACCGTACTCATTTTACGAACATGCGACTGGCGCGCGTTTGAAATCGGTCAGACTTTTTGCTAGATATGTGAAGAGTTGATCTTGTGTCCAAAGAACATTGGGGCACTTTGTAGCGCAATCTTGTTCAGAGAACGATTTTGCTACATGGCTCGTGATCATTCGGGGAGGAAAACTTTTCTGACTTTACCTAAATGAGGGTTCGATGCGAATTTTACAGAGAGTCAGTGTGAACTCAACTACTTACTGGGGTATTTTCCACCTATCAGTGTTCGAAATAGCTTACACGGTATTTGGAAACGTCAGTGATACATACAGTAAGATGACGAACTGCAGCTTCCCTATCTTGATATACTAATTTCGTCGATTGAGTTCAACAAAACTTGTAAACGAACAGTGAGAGCTTCTCCTCTGTTCTACATAGAAACACCTCAATAAAATTGGTAAAAATGACTACTAATTAGGATTTTACACACATCACCCAAAAAACACCTCGTCATGGTCGTTTGGCGAACGGGTTAAATGGGTACTTTGGAGTCGATTACATGAAAATTGAAGAAAACAACAAAACAATGCAAACCAAAGTCGGAGATAACATTGTCGAGTGTCAAACTCGTATCGGCACGCGAATCGACGAATATTCACGAAAAATAATTTATTCTGTTAAGTCTTGGAGATGGATAAAATCGGATGAAAACACACGAATGGCTCATGAATATGCGAGAGGAGTGTACGTGTATGTGTTTATGTTATCAAAACCCACACCAGTTAAATACATATAGAGAGGAGAAACTTAATACGAAAAAGTGTACTGAATCGTTTCTATTAAGAATCATTTCCTCAAGGAGGGCTTACAAGGTGAAAAAATTTTTTTGTGATAATCAAGTTTAAACTTTGATCAAATATTATCACCGTACCTAACTAGTGCTTTGAACCTTACCTAAGCCTAAAATTTGAGGTGTCGACAAAGATAAATGAAAAAATGATTCTTAATAGAAACGATTCAGTACACTTTTTCGTATTAACTGAGAGGAGAATAGTGAGTTTGTTTCAAGAGAAAACTAGACATGGGTTATTTTTTCTTCTAACCGTTTTCAGAAAAAAATCAATAGATATAATTCTGTTTATCAATAATGAAGAATGGTGTAAAACCTATAGTGAACATACTGAAATGTTCACTCGTTTTGAGCAAGTATTGAAAGTAAAAGAAATTTTGCTCTCAATCTTGTTAAAATTCAATAGTTTCAGACATTTCAAACTATATAGAAAATGACTAGAAGATCGCTTCCTCTTGAAACATACTCTCCAAGTAGAGGGTGAAAAATGAAAAAAAACTGTATAAAAAGGCAACTATCACAGAGAATGAGTGAGAGAGAGAGGGAGAAAAATGACATGATGACGATAATCAATCAATAATAACTTACCTATGCGTACAATCAGTAGAGTGATAGGGTCGAAGTGGGGTTTCTGAAGTTTCTAGTTTTTAATTGTAAGTAAGGTAGTTGATACTTTTTAAAAAAATCCACATAAGATTCATGTAACCTTGTGGTAAGATCCCCGTAACCTCAAAAATGAAAAAGGACAAGACCACTTGTGGAGGCTAGCAGGCAGAGTTGCACGGAATTCCGAATTCCGACTTCCGCCCTTTTTTCACTCCCGACTTCCGTTTAACAAATTCTACTTCCGACTTCCGTCAAAAAATTTTTTTCGTGAAATCGTTTCTATTCAGTATGGAATTGACCTATCACCTGTTGAGAATGCGTGAATATACAATATCTCTGGGTTTTTCCAACTTTTTTGCACTCCCGACTACCGTTGAAAAAATTCTACTTCCGACTTCCGACTTCCGCCCTTTTTTCAGTTCCGACTTCTGTGAAAAAAATTTCACTTCCGTCTTCCGACTTCCGTTTAAAAAATTCACTTCCAACTTCCGACTTCCGTTTTGAAAAAATTTACTTCCGTGCAACTCTGCTAGCAGGTCTTAATCGAACATTACCAGGTCTTACATGGGGACTTTTTCAAGTCTTGCTTCAAGAATATCATGTCTTACTATCAGAGTACTACAGAAGCATCTAATTTAGAAAAAAGTGTGCTCTTTCATGTGGTCAATCTTTAAAGATGCCATCTTCAATCAACCCTGCTAATCGGGATGATTGAGTGGTTTCTATCTTTGGTTGAGAATTTTGGATGACGTAGGCAAACCAAAGTTTCTTGAAGAGATTTAACATTAGATTAAGGATCGTAAGAACATTTCCTTCAACTTTTTCAAGTGAAAAAAATTTTTTAATTGTTCTTGTAGATTTTAAAACTAGATTTTGAAATGTGTTTTTTTCACTTTTTTACTCGTGTATTCCTACTTTTTTTGATAATGGAAAACATTTCTGACGATATTCTTTACTTTTTCTTTGTAACAAGTAGTTTTCATCATTTCCCCGAATTTTGAAACTAAGTTCTCAATAACTTCATAATTAGAAAATGATCAACATAAGGGATCTGCTGATGATCGTAATGTTCAGACCAATTCAAGATAAACTTTTCCCGTTTTTCGATAAATTTTCGAAAAATTGACATTTTTCACACTTTTTATATTTTTTCTGACTTCTACGCAGTTAGACTTTTTTGCCTGCTGGAAAAATGTTTTTTGTTTACAGAGAAACCAGAAAAAAGTAGAAAAGATCAGAACTTTAAAGAAGCAAACGATTTGTCAGAGTGTGTACGTTTTTTTGACACACACCATTTTCGGTGTTTTTGATTATAACTTTTGATTAACAAAAGTTATCTAGCTAAAATTGTACACACAACAGTGTTTCCACGTCTACTAACATTAAATAGAGTAGCAAGCGGTTAGGCCAAATATGAACTGAGAAATTTTGAAAAATATGGGTGTGGACGTTTTTTTGACACAGAGTGTATGGACTTCAATTTAAAAATTTTTACTGATTTTGAAATATGTAAAATCTTACCAAAGGGTTTCCTTTAACTTTCCAATAGCATCGTCCAGAAGACTGAGATGCGCCTGAAATAATATATTTACCTTTATTCAGAAGCTCCTTCCTTGAAAAAGGGCTACTCTATTTCAGTGAACTGCAAAATTGCAACTTATTATAGTACTGTTTCATGTTCTCTAGATGAAAAGTCCTACGGTATATCATCAGACTGCAAACAAACTTCTGTTTCATCATTTTCTAAATTATACATGATTACCGGATTGTACATATAAAACTGAAAACCCCTTTTCTATCAGACTACCGTATCTTATCGAACTGCAAAGTACCTTGGCATGTTTGATCTCCAACTGAGCAAGATCCGTCAGGTTCTTCTTGAACGCCATAACACGTCTCTTCTTCAGGTCTTGTAGTTCAGTTTTCGCCAAAGTGCTGATCTCTTCAAACTTCTTGCACGCTTCGGTTTGTTCTGCTTCAGCCTGTAAAAAGTACTGTTTGTGAGAGTTGAGTCATTCTGTTCTCTCAAGTTTTCAAAAATTATGTTATCTACAGTACCGGACCTTTCTTTGAAATCTTTCTGAAGCTCTCGTTTTTCATCACTAGGGTAATTTAGTAGATATTTCAGCGAATTGGTAAACAAGAAAAATAACCGGAGTTGAGTAGTACTTTCACTATTGTCGGTATTTTAAAAGAAAAACTCAAAACAAACCTTCTGAATCTCTCGATTCTTGGCTCTTGCTCTTTCCAGGTTCTTGTTGGCCGCTTCATAGTTGGCTAGACAACGCATTCTTCTGTAGAGCAGGTCCTGAATTGGGAATGAGTTGGGTGTTGTCTTTACGTGTGTCCAACCTTTGCCGCCTGAGTATCTCTGGCGAAGTAGGCCAGTGTGTCGGTAAGCTTGAGCTCCTCATCGTTCGCCGAACGAGCTTCTATCTGTAAATTTAGTGCTGATTAAAAAAAAACAAAATCGTGATTACGTTGATAAAGTAGGTCAAAAGCAAATTCGCACGAAGGTGAACATTTTTTCGTGATTATTTTTCGATTTTTCTTATTTTTACAAAAACCATCGTACGTAGTTACCAAAATAATTTTTAAAACTACATAAATTTTCTTCTAATAACTTCAAAATCAGAAAGTACTTCATTGCTAATGATTGGTAATGAAAAAATACAAAAACCATAATTGGATTTTAAACTTTGAAAAGTTATGTTGCTCGATGTAACTTCTCAAATTTTTGCTGCTAAAATAAGTTAATGGAAAATTTTGTTATCTACCAAAGTTGCACAGAAGTAAAATTTTTCAAAACGGAACTCGGAAGTGAATTTTTTAAACGGAAGTCGGAAGTGAAAAAAGGGGCGGAAGTCGGAAGGCGGAAGTAGAATTTTTTCAACGGTAGTCGGGAGTACAAAAAAGTTGAAAAAACCCAGAGATATATACAGGTGATAGGTCAATTCCAGACTGAGTAGAAACGATTTCACCGTTTTTTCGTCATTTTTCACGAAAAATAATTTTTGACGGAAGTCGGAAGTGAAATTTTTTCACGGAAGTCGGAAGTGAAAAAAGGGCGGAAGGCGGAAGTCGGAATTCCGTGCAACTCTGTTATCTACTGTATGTTTCTATGTCAAACTGAACAATGAAATCCAAATCGGAACATTCAAGCTGTCCACATAGACTGCAGTGTGTTTGGAGAGAGTGCAATGGGAAAAAGTGACCGATGGACTTGGTGAAGGGAGTCCTTTTGGGTGGGGGGGATGGAAAGAGAGTGCGTGCGACAATTTCCAAGAAAATGGGACCCATATCCGTTCACTTTTTTCCGTCTCCTTGCAAAAGTGGCTGGAGCTGCAGTGGGAGGAACACGTTGCGAGACCAAACTTTGTCCTTGGAACAAATGGACCAGATGTCCAAGAAGAAGAAGAAAGGGGAGAGCACTTTTTGAAGGAAAATTGGTGTCGTACACAGGGCGAACACTGTAGTGACAAAGTACCATAAAGCTTGAAGCTCCGGGAGATGGTTTAATTAACATTGACACTCAATCAGGAATGAGTAACCACTCGAACTGGAACTAATATTTGAATGACTGACAGCTTTAAGATACAGTAGTTAGATGGTCAATTGGGTATTCAATTTCCAGAAGACAGTTTTAAGATGAATCAAAAATATTTCAATGACTGACAGCTGCCAATGTGTTAATTAACTTTCCAAGACTTTAAATGAAGTGTATTCTGTCATTCCAACCCTTAATGCTAACTATCTTATGTAAATAATTATAGGTATATATCCCTGATGATGGCGTGATTGCCGAAACGTTGGAAAATAAATACAACTTGTGCAATTCTACTGGTCACAACAAGACGATCTGTCAACTACCACAATTTCAAGACTTTAAAAGACAGAAACCATTTCTACGTAGTTGAAATTCTTCATGTAAAACTTTCCAATGAATCATATGAATACCAGCTTTGCTACTGTAGCTACCACTTGGTCAATGAATTCATGAACTTTAAGAAGACAGAGACCATCTTTACGTGGCAAGAAATCGGAGACTGTATGAATCCATACGGATACCGTTTTTGAAAACGGTGCTCGCATGGTTCAAAACGGTGTCCAAATCGGTAATTTTTGAATACCGTTCGGATCCATACATACACCGAACGTTTTTCCCAGAAGTTACATACATGGTTAATGGGTTTATGAACTTTTCGAAGACAGACCATCTCTACGTGTTTGAGACTCTCCCTATACAACTTTGTTATGAATATGAATACCACAGCTTTGCTACTTTAGCTTCATGATCATTGGCTTCATATTATCTATACAAACCGACTCGTGGCTATAAATTTTCGTATACACATTTCACACATGCAAAATCTCGGCACACATCTGGAGGGAGAGTGGGCGCATTGGATATGAGTAGGTGTCATAGTGACCGTATGGTGGTTGTGATCGGCCACGGACACTCTCTTCCATTTGGTTTTTTCTGCATTTTCACCGAATGGGTTTGATGGGCGTGTGTGTGTGTGAGTGGAGAAGAGTGGTTTCGACAGGGTGAGGAAAAGAAATGAAATGGGTTGGAAGATGGCGCAGAGTTCAACGAAACACATACGATTACCTCGAGCCCGGTTTTCAAAGTCTTTCACATGAATCCTTTGAATGCACCGGGAATGCGGTAAGGAAAAATTTAAAATCGATCTGATTTTTTAAAAAAGCAAACGATCATATAATTAATTGACAAATCCTCTTTTTTCCACGCCCACTTTTCGTGAGGCAAATTTTTGGGTGAAGCTTTTTGGTTTTAGTTGTGGGGAGGGGGGAAGAGTTGTTAATATCTAATGGAAGCTTTCTGGTGAGAAAACGATCACCGTTACATCCTAAACATGAAAAATAGAAGAAGACGACATGCCTAGACCGTCGATATTGGTTTGTCTGCCGAAAAGTACTTCGAATTTTGCCGCAGCTAATGAGTTAATACGAAAAAGTGTACTGAATCGTTTCTATTAAGAATCATTTTTTCATTTATCTTTGTCGACACTTCAAATTTTAGGCTTAGGTAAGGTTCAAAGCACTAGTTAGGTACGATGATAATATTTGATCAAAGTTTAAACTTGATTATCACAAAAAATTTTTTCACCTTGTAAGCCCTCCTTGAGAAAATGATTCTTAATAGAAACGATTCAGTACACTTTTTCGTATTAAGTGCAGCTAATGTGAAAAAGAGGAAGCCAATTCTCACCGTTCAAAAGGCTCAAACAAACATACCACATTTCAATTGATCTCAAACACACACACACAAGCAGCGCACTGCAAACTACCAAGCAGTTTTCTGTTAATAAGTGGGATACTTGCAAGTTTGGATCATGAGGAAAGGGAGAGAGAGAGAGAGAGAGAGAGAGAGAGAGAGAGAAATTAAATGTACGCAAGCCGACAATCTGCGGCAAATGGTCTTTAGCCTCGCGTTGTGCAAGAGAGCCGCAATCATAGGACGAGTGTCTACTCAGGAAGCTAGGAATGAGCGGATATCTGGCGATTACTGTACAATGACCGAATATCTTCGTTTCCTTTGTACTACATCAGAGTTGCACGGAATTCCGACTTCCGCCCTTTTTTTACTTCCGACTTCCATTTGACAAGTTCTACTTCCGACTTCCGACTTCCGATTAACAAATTCTACTTCCGACTTCCGTCAAAAAATTTTTTTCGTGAAAAATGACGAAAAAACCGTGAAATCGTTTCTATTCAGTATGGAATTGACCTATCACCTGTTGAGAATGCACGAATATACAATATCTCTGGGTTTTTTTTTTCAACTTTTTGCACTCCCGACTACCGTTGAAAAATTCTACTCCCGACTTCCGACTTCCGCCCTTTTTTCATTTCCGACTTCCGGCTTCCGACTTCCGTTTAAAAAATTCACTTCCAACTTCCGACTTCCGTTTAAAAAATTCACTTCCAACTTCCGACTTCCGTTTTGAAAAATTTTACTTCCGTTCAACTCTGTACTACATCGTTACATTTCGATGTGGTATACGAATTTGGTACAGTACCACAAGGTTCTGGTAGGGTCAAAATGAACCGAAATCTACATAATCAGTGCAACCTACTCATTCACTAAAAAGGTTAACTAGTAGTACGGAGAAGATTATCCTCTTGATTCCGAACCACTTATCGAATTATGGATAACCAACCAAACTGTTCTTGTTCAATGTCAACAAAACCAGAACAAGTTCCCAAAACGAACCTTCCTCAGCTTGTGGAACGTGTCCGACGCTTTGGTCAGCGTTCTTCCCAACGACTTGTCCGGCTCGGTTCTTGCCATCTTCTCGAGGGTGTCGCCGAAGACGGAGTGGGTGTCGGCAGCATCTGTAACTTTTAAATAATATGATCGTTTTCGGTAATTTTGCAGGAGAAAATATTGAAAAAACACTGGGAGCGATCGATTTTTATCACCTGAGTGTGAGTAGGAAAAGTAATATCAAGAGGGGGGTGTACTTCAGATTTAAGAGGATCTAAAAAAAAGTTCATTCCGGAACAGAAAAAGATAAAGTTCTCATGTGAAAAATTTTGCTATGTTTCAATTTCCAAAAAAAAAAACATTGTTTTGATACGAATGTAATGAATTTCGCAACAACGCCTCCTTCAGTACGCTTTTAAACAAGACCCTACAGCGAAATTTCGGCAAATTAAGAATGACGCTTTCCAAAAATAAACCAAGTTTCAGTTTTTTAGACTTCGCGATAGTTCTCATAATCATATAGGATCGGTACGGTTTCAGACAGCAAACTACAGAGAAGGGAAGGAAGAATGATGAAATGACCATATGTCGACCATACAAAGTGAAGTGCAAAGTTCCTTATAGATCATCCGGACGTTTTACAAGTTATATTCTTAACAGGAAATGACCTTCAGCGTAATTCGGATCCAGAGTTGAGACCTAGCCAGATGTGTTAAGCAGGTCGAGGGATGAAGTTTTCATGTAGAAAATTTTTGCACGTTTTTTGTTACAAGCGAGATATTTTAATTTAAAAATTTTAAACTCCAAAAATGAGTGACCTCTCGCACGACACAATTAGATCCAACAGGAAAAACAACTACTCAGAGAAGTAAAACCAGATTAGATCGCGAAATTTCCAAATTAGATCTAAATTGATTTGGCCGATACCTACGATAACTACTTTTTCTGGTAGAGTAAGGGAATGTAAGAATACGTTTTTCTCAGTTTTTGAAAATTCCACCTCTTTCAGAAGTTATGCCACGAAAAAGATGAAAATAGGCAAATTAGATCTATTTTCCAAAAATAAGGTAAATTAGATCTAATTTGATATGGCCGGAAGATCCGAAAACTACTTTTTCTGGTAGAGTAGAAAATTATAAGAATACGTTTTTCTCAGATTTTGAAAATTCCTACTTCTTCAGAAGTTATGCCGCGAAAAAAATTAAAATAGGTAAATTAGATCTATTTTGATCTAATTTGCTAAATGAGGTAAATTAGATCTAAATTGATATGGCCGTAACATCCGATAACTACTTATTCTGGTAGAGTAGAAAATTATAAGAATACGTTTTTCTCAGATTTTGAAAATTCCTACTTCTGCAGAAGTTATGCCGCGAAAAAAATTAAAATAGGTAAATTAGATCTATTTTGATCTAATTTGCTAAATGAGGTAAATTAGATCTAAATTGATATGGCCGTAACAACCGATATCTAATTTTTCGGGTAGAGTTGATAATTATAAGAGTACGTTTTTCTCAGATTTTGAAAACTCCCACTCCTTCAGAAGTTATGCCGCGAAAAAAATTACAATAGGTAAATTAGATCTATTTTGATCTAATTTGCTAAATGAGGTAGATCAGATCTAAATTGATATGGCCGACACGTCCGATAACTACTTTTTCTGGTAGAGTATGAAATTATAAGAATACGTTTTTCTCATTTTTTGAAAATTTTACTTTCTTCAAAAGTTATGCCCACTTGAAAGTTGCAGTGAGTAAACTAGATATAGTTTCCTCCAATTTATCAAAAGAGAATGAATTAGAGCAGAATAAATCTATTTTACTGAGTAAAAGTATAAATTGTAGAGAAAAGTATGGAAACTAATAGAACAATGGGACTGACCCCTTTGCTACACCCATATTTATGAGGCAAACTTTGGGATGATCATATTTTCGTTTCTAATGTGCACATCTACCATGAAAAGTAAAAATGTGGGGAGTCTTAACGACAGAATATTTTTTTACGTATCGAATTTTACAATCTTCGACGATATTTGAAGCTTCGTACCCTTTCTTCATTTATTTTTCGCGATTAAGAAGGAATCAGTTTTTTTTTCTGTGTCGTGTTTATGACTAGAGGCTTGATAAGGGGTTAAGGGGTTCATTTTAATTGCGAACAAAAATCACTCGATCGTAAAAGTGTAGTAAAAAATTTTGAAGTTTAAATAAAAGAAAAAATTTCTAAGTACCTTATTCATGTGCAAGTGTGCCCCTATGCTAATCTCACATGTTTTTTTTTGAATTCTCTTCTTCATTTCATCACTCGTTTTCTGCTATTGTTGCTTCATTCCAATGTTAACCATCGAATTCAAAGTTACAAGTTCGCCTTATTCGGACTTTTGAGTTTAAAAATCCTTCTTTACGACTTTGGCGAAACCAGTTTTTGGGCCAAAAAGAAAATTCTCGGCTCGTAACCATTTTCCTTGCAATTCGTCTTTTTGATACCAAACATTTCATTTTACAGAGACGACAAGAAGAGAATATGGATAGAAATGGTCCTAATGAAGACGCAACGTGAATGGTGAGTTTATTCAACATTGTTCATGAGACATTTTCAATTAAAATGACCTCTTCGATTCTCTTCCGAGTCAGAATACGATTTCAGACATTGCCCTATTTCAAAAGTTACATACATCTCCGCAAAGGACGAATGAAGTAAGAGAAACGGATAAGGTGAGTCATTTGATTGGTTGATATGAGATGTTCTATGAAGTTTCTCGAGCAATAATAATTTTACAGATTCACAGGGTTACATCCACTCCACTACCACTCGAGAATTTTTGAATCAGATAGACATTTCCTTCAAGTTGAGTGAAAGGGTATGATTTCTAATTGAGTTACGTCAAAAAACAATAGAATTCTCAAGAATACTTTGCCGCTCTTATCGTTTTTATGACATCTCTCTGACTAAAGTATGACGACCATTAACTGATACGTGAGATCTGAATGAGCTGGAGTATTCGACTGCGCTGGAATTATAGTGAAAGAATTGAATCTGTGAAAGTTAAGAATATGTAGGGAAGAAACAAATGTTTGCTTTTAAACGAGAGAATAACTACTTAAATTTTGATATGATGATCTCTCGCTATCAAAATTTTGATCTTCTTACGCCGAACAATTTATTCCCTATAGTTGAGTTGAGGAATCAGTTTTGTTTTCAGTATTCAATATCCAAATTCTCCTTTTACGTCTCCAGAAATAGAGTGTTTTGCGCTTCGATAAACCACTTGATACTTATGAAAAAGAAAATTCAGACTCTACGTGCAAGTTCTACAGGAAGATGGTACTCATACAACTGGAACCGCGTTCTGAGAAAATGGCTGGTGGTCTACGCAACTTCAACTCCTGAATACACCAAAAAAACTGAGGTGAATTAAACATAGTTATTTCGAGCTAACAATTTCTATTCCAGATTGTCAAAGAACAGTAAGGAGGATTTCCAAGGACGTGACGACTATTACAAAAACTTTCATGCCTATTTTTGTATTGATGTTGTCATATTGTGTTATTTTAGATGAATTTTCCATATTTTTGTTATTATTTGAAGGTATTTTGAGAAAAAAACGTTCAGAAAAAAGTAAATTAGATCGTGAAAAAAGTGAGAAAAATCGCGAAAAAACCAAATTAGATCGTGCCAATTCTAATTTAATTTTTTCACGATCTAATTTGGAAATTTCGCGATCTAATTTGGTTTTACTTTCCTGAGTAGCGGGGTGGTGGAGTGGTCAAAGGTTCTGCGTTCGAACCGAGAGGTCTAGGGTTCTATTCCATCCGCTGACGACTTTTTTGAAATTTTTTTGCACAATGACAAAACTGTGCCCAAAATGTGTGGAATTACTCTTTTGCATGTATTTAAACCCTTCTGTTCATGTTTGTACTCTCCGAAATAGCTAAAAGTCTATAGCCGATCTCATCTATCGCCTCCTCCATTATGAAGATAGTGAAATGATCGTTACAACTTTGATATCCATCAAAAACAAGGTTTTTGAGTTCGAGATGCATTTCTAATTGTGAACTGAACGGCAACCGATCAAACCGGAACTATCCTCTGGAATTTCTCAAGTCGTGAGCCAAAAGCATCTCGACAAGTGGCTGGATGAGGGTCTCTAATCACAAACCTTGATAACATCTTCATGGATATGAACTCATGATTGTCCAGATTACACCAAAAAACAACCACAAACATTAATTATAATAATATCAATGAATAAATTCATAAGATGAAGTGGTTGAATTCAACTTCTTCATGTTTGCATACTAATCCAGCCACTTGTCGAGATGCTTTTGGCTCAAGACTTGAGGAATTCTAGAGGATAACTCCGGTTTGAACGGTTACCGTTCAGTTCACAAATAGAAATGCATCTCGAACTCGAAAATCTTGTTTTTGATGAATATCAAAGTTGTAACGACCATTTCACTAGCTTCATAATGGAGGAGGTGATAGATGAGATCGGCTATAGACTTTTGGCAACTTCGAAGAGTATTAACATGAGTAGAAGGGTTTAAATACATGCAAAAGAGTAATTCCACACAATTTGGGCACATTTTTGTCATTGTGCAAAAAAATGACCAAAAAGTCGTCAGCGGATGGAATAGAACCCTAGACTAGGCATGGGAAAATCGCCGGCGATTGGCTGGCGATGGCTATCAAGCGTAGCCAGTCACAGCCAAAATTTTGGCTATGAGTGGCTACGCTTGATAGCCGTCGCCACACCATAGCCAAAAGCATCGCCGGCTACGAGTGGCGATGAAATGGCGACGGTAAAGGTAATTTCCTTGACTGATACAATTTTCATGTTTTTGATTACTATCATTGGTGATATTGTTGTCACCTCGACATAATTTTTAAAATGATACATTGTAGAATCTGATACCCGATTCCGACGACGTCGTCGGTGACATCGTTGACGACGTCATCGAAAAACAACTTTTTTTTTGAAAATTGAAAACTTTTTTCTGAATTAGACAACGTCGTCAAAAAAAAATTTTTTTCAAAAAAGTCAAATGTTTTCAGGATTCATTATAGAATCTGATACCTCATTCCGACGACGTCGTCGGTGACATCGTCGATGACATCGTCGACAACGTCGTCGAAAAATTTTTTTTTTACAAAATCGAAAACTTTCTCCTCAATTAATTTTAGAATCTGACATTCGATTCTGACGTCGTCGTAGACGACATCGTTGGTGACATCGTCAACGACATCATCGAAAAACAACTTTTTTTTTGAAAATTGAAAACGTTTTTCTGAATTAGACAACGTCGTCAAAAAAAAATTTTTTTCAAAAAAGTCAAATGTTTTCAGGATTCATTATAGAATCTGATACCTCATTCCGACGACGTCGTCGGTGACATCGTCGATGACATCGTCGACAACGTCGTCGAAAAATTTTTTTTTACAAAACTGAAAACTTTTTCCTTAATTAATTTTAGAATCTGACATTCGATTCTGACGTCGTCGCCAACGACATCGTTGGTGACATCATCGACGACGTCGTCGAAAAAAAAATTTTTTTTAGAAAACTGAAAACTTTTTTCTGATTTCAATTTAGAATCTGACATTCGATTCTGACGTCGTCGCCAACGACATCGTTGTTGACATCGTCGGAAAAATTTTTTTTTTTCAAAATTGAAAACTTTTTTCTTAATTAATTTTAGAATCTGACATTCGATTCTCACGTCGTCGTCGACAACATCAAAAGTGACAAAAAAAAGTTGTTTTTCGATGACGTCATCGACGATGTCACCGACGACGTCGTCGGAATCGGGTATCAGATTCCATAATGAATCCTGACAACATTTGACTTTTTTGAAAAAAATTTTTTTTTCGACGACGTCGTCGACGATGTCACCGACGACGTCGTCGGAATCGGGTATCAGATTCCATAATGAATCCTGACAACATTTGACTTTTTTGAAAAAAAATTTTTTTTTCGACGACGTCGTCGACGATGTCACCAACGATCTCGTCGGTGACGACGTCAGAATCGAATGTCAGATTCTAAATCTAAATCAGAAAAAGTTTTCGATTTTCGAAAAAAAATTTTTTTCGACGACGTCGTCGACGATGTCACCGACGACGTTGTCGGAATCGGGTATCAGATTCCATAATGAATCCTGACAACATTTGACTTTTTTGAAAAAAAAATTTTTTTGACGACGTTGTCTAATTCAGAAAAAAGTTTTCAATTTTCAAAAAAAATTGTTTTTTTCGATGATGTCGTTGACGATGTCACCGACGATGTCACCGACGACGTTGTCGGAATCGAATGTCAGATTCTAAACTGAAATCAGAAAAAAGTTTTCAATTTTCAAAAAAAAAGTTGTTTTTCGATGACGTCGTCAACGATGTCACCGACGACGTCGTCGGAATCGGGTATCAGATTCTACAATGTATCATTTTAAAAATTATGTCGAGGTGACAACAATATCACCAATGATAGTAATCAAAAACATGAAAATTGTATCAGTCAAGGAAATTACCTTTACCGTCGCCATTTCATCGCCACTCGTAGCCGGCGATGCTTTTGGCTATGGTGTGGCGACGGCTATCAAGCGTAGCCACTCATAGCCAAAATTTTGGCTGTGCTGGCTTCATAACCATCGCCACTCCATCGCCGGCGTGGCGAAATTCCCATGTCTACCCTAGACCTCTCGGTTCGAACGCAGAACCTTTGACCACTCCACCACCCGCTAGTTGTTTTTCCTGTTGGATCTAATTGTGTCGTGCGAGAGGTCACTCATTTTTGGAATTTAAAATTTTTAAATTAAAATATCTCGCTTGTAACAAAAAACGTGCAAAAATTTTCTACATGAAAACTTCATCCCTCGACCTGCTTAACACATCTGGCTAGGTCTCAACTCTGGATCCGAATTACGCTGAAGGTCATTTCCTGTTTAGACACATTTCATCAATCGAGGTAGAGTAGTACGAATTGACCACATCAATAATAAAGTCAAGGACACAGCTGGAATCAGAGTTCTTAATGATCCTTTGATGAAGTCTTTTTTGCAGTCTATTAGGACAAATTTTCAAAATCATTTTTGCAGTCTATTCTGACAGATTTTCAAAATCATTTTTGCAGTCTATTAGGACAAATGTTCAAAATCATTTTTGCAGTCTATTAGGACAAATTTTCAAAATCATTTTTGTAGTCTATTAGGACAGATTTTCAAAATCATTTTTGCAGTCTATTAGGACAGATTTTGTACACTTGATGTTGAGAAGAACTTTTCCTCTTGATTATAAAGGAAAAGTATCAACAGTTTTACTCAAGCTGAAAGTCAAAACACTTCGCTCCGCACATTTACTTCAGCTTCATGATGACTTCATATATGCTTTGAAAAATGAGAAGAGATAGAAAAATATTTCATGCGCCAAGATCACAATAAGTTCTAGACACCAGAAGGATAGTACGATCCTCGTTTTCATATTTTCACACTCTATACGGGATGAGAAGAGTCAGGTACCATAATATTTTCCTCTTCGCAACATTCGTCAGTAATAGAAGATCGTCAACGATGATGATTGAAAAAAGATAAACGTTCTTTGTCTCTTTTTCTCTTCTCCTACTAGTAGCGGACAAGTAAAAAGCAAATTAGTAGGACGATAGTGATAGTCAAACTCGGAGACATTGTCAGAGAAAGAGAGAGATCGTTGTAGGGTGAGAGACGGAAGAGACACCTACGTAGGCTAGAGAAAGTCGTGTCGCGCGACTTGCGACAAACATATCAGTATAGCGCGAACGCTGAAGTGAGCAGAGTGGGAACGTGTTCTGTTAGAGAGGGAGAGAGAGAGAGAGAAGAAAAAAGAGAGAGAAATAGAGAAAATGTACTCCTGTCGACAAACCTACTAATGTTAAAGGTTCTATAATTATGCTTTCCCCATAAACAGTCGCTAACAGAAAAGTTTCGAAAAAATGGGGGAAAACTTCATTTTTGTGATAAACTTTAGTCTCTGAGAAAAAGCTTAGATTTGGATGTTAAAAGCCTCTAGGTAGTGTTGAGCTCCGGAAAAAAAGTAATGAAAACTTCTTTATTGAAAGTTCAATGAACAATTGTTCCCCGTCGCGGGTCAACAAAAACAAAGTGATTATGACAAGGTTGGTTTATCCGGAACATCGGATAATTACCAGAAGTTACTATGGAAATTATGATCATTATGTGCAATATGTGTCATAGCCAATCGAACAGAGGTGAGGTGGAAAAGGTGATAACTACATCCATAAGATTTTTGTCGCCATTTCCAATATCCTACCAAATGGCGCATTCCGATGACATTACGGCGACAAAACGCGAAATAACTTTTTGTCGTCGAATTGTCGGCGATAAGTTACACCAAATGGCGACAAGAAGATTACAGAGTTAAGTCATAAAATAATGTTTCAAAGA
>OZ022250.1:1005162-1025162 GCA_963978915.1 Caenorhabditis parvicauda | reverse complement strand
TTGACCTGGAAATTGTATATTGTTGAAAGGAGTCAGAAAGGGAAAACCTTGTCCCTTTCAGAAAGAGCATCACTGATGTCGACGAGAATCGCGTCTTCTGCGCTCAAGTCGATGTTGATTTCTTCTGTTCTGTGCTGAAAAATTTCTATCAACCAAAAGGACAAACTTTCAAAACAGCAGGTGGGACAGATGTTCTACGAGAAAGGACAACTCACACTACGGTTCTCGTTCCCAAAGTTACTAGAACCATATGTTTCCGTACTGCTCACTCCAATCTCTGCGGGTTTCGGTTCAGGGGTCTCCACGACGTTTCGAGGCTGCGGTGTTGGTTGCGGAGGAACCTCGACTGTTTCAGTTGGGGAATCGACTGGATCACTCAGTGGATTCCTAAAAACTTCTTCCCCGATCATACCTGAATCATTCATGAGGAATACGTAGCTATGAACACAATGATAACGTGTCGCGATCGCGTAAACAATAAACAATCAGGATAGGAAGGTCGAGTAATGTGAAAAGCTGGCACTATGAAACAATTTGAATACATTTAATCGATCTATCTAAACAGATAAATGATGAGTCATCAATTAAACCTAATGAGTCACAATTTTTCGAGTAAGGAAAATAAAACGAAAATATTTTTCATTAGAGCGCATTTGCATTTTAATTTAATTTTTCAAACATTTTCAATTTCTTTGATAAACTCAAATATTATTTTCTAGATGGCGTCAGAACCGAAAAAACCTCGTCTCGATGCTGGAGATGAAGTTGATGGCGTTTCTAATACGGTGAGATAAAATTTAACCGAGATAAACGATGTTTTAGAGACGACCACCTTTCACAAACTCTCATAAAATCACCAGAGAGTCAAATAAGTTCCATCTTTTGATTGGAATAACTGGAAGTGTTGCTGTGATCAAGTTGAAAGAATTAATACAGTCTTTGTACGAGAAGTGTTCAGAGGATCGGATGACTATAAAGGTTTTTTTTTAAAACATGACATATAATATTTGTTTTCTTTCTGCCAGATCGTCGCCACCGAAAATGCAGTACGATTATTAGAAACTCAAGATATTGAAATTGAAGAGACCATCTACGAAGATCGGGATGAATGGAGTATGTGGCGGGAACGAGGTGACGCTGTTCTCCATATAGGTATTTTTCACTTTGTTCATGTTTTGATGAAAACACATTGTAGAGCTCCGGAAATGGGCAGATGGACTGCTCCTAGCTCCATTGGACGCAAATTCCCTCGCTAAAATCTCACATGGAATATGTGACAACCTTCTAACGTCACTTGTCAGAGCGTGGGATCCTGAAAAACCGTGTTACTTCGCACCGGCTATGAACACGGCAATGTGGGAAAATCCTCTGACAGTTCAGCAGACAAATGTTTTGAGGACACTATTGCAGTTCAAGGTGAGTTGTAAGAAAGTATCTTACTTTAATTGAGCCTCATGAACAAAAGCATAGAATAGCCAAAAAGTGGCGAAACCTCCTCTAGAAAAAAAAATAATATAGAGTTAATTGACTGGCACCAAAAAATTAACTCTGAATGTACTCCGGAATTAACTCTGAATGTAGTGCGGATTTAACTCTGAATGTACTCCGGAATTAACTCTGAATGTACTCCGGAATTAACTCTGAATGTACTCCAGAATTAACTCTGAATTAACTTTTTTTTGCGAACATCTGAAAGTAGGATACCGAAATAGTAGAGACCCGGAGATGATTTTCAAAAGTTACTAGAATCAGTTTTAGTTGCTTCTCCCTTTTTATGAGCTCTGTGATCGTTCAACTTTATATGCAGTTAATTCAGAGTTAATTCCGGAGTACATTCAGAGTTAATTCCGGAGTACATTCGGAGTTAATTCCGGAATAAATTCAGAGTTAATTGTTTTGGTGCCACTCAATTAACTCTATATTAATTTTTTTTCTAGAGCTCGGTTTTTGTTTTTGAAAGTAATTTTGAAAACAGAAAAAAACGGAATTTCACGTATGTTGCTGTTTTTTCTCAGGAAATGCCTCTGATTTTCAAAAAGCAAACGATAATGATAGATTTCTCCTGATAAAAATTCCAAAATGTGAAATTAAGAAAAATAAACTCATAGAACTTTCGAAAATATTAAAAAGCGATAAATTTCGAAAAATAAACCGTATTTTCACCTTCTCGTGCTGCTCTTTCCAAAAATTGAAAAAAAGAGATAAAACCGGTTTTGTGAGATGCAGGTCCGGTTGAGAAAAAAATTCTTAACAAAAAAGGCCAAAATTTAAAAAAGTTCTATTAAAAGTGTTTTTTTTCCAGGAAATGCCTCCGATTTCCAAGGAGCTGATGTGTGGTGACCGCGGAATGGGAGCAATGGCGAGTGTCAATACAATAGTGAGCATCGTCGGAGCACTAATCCGTGACCGTCTGGCGATTCGTGTCTCATCATACGACCAATAAACCACGAATGGAATCAAAAACCATTTTTTGTATAATTTTACATCCTTCCCCCCGTTATCTTTATGTTGTCGACAGGTTCGAGCAGTCCGTTAGATTGCAAATATTGATGTTACGATCTCTTTCCTAAATAAATCTTTCTGTTTCTCTCTTTTTGCTTGATGAGTGTACTGACGTGTAGGTACCGCGCTATGTACTTGGTCTGATTCATTTTTCTGTTACACGTTATATGAAAACCTTTCAGAATGTGGATCTTTGGTTACGGGTCGCTCATGTGGTACCAAGATTTTCCACACGTTGAGGTTTGTCACTCGCGAAGAGGCTCGCAACGCGATTGATGTTTCAGGTAGTTCAAGGAGTCGTGAAGAACTTCTCAAGGCGATTCTGGCAGAAGAGCCCTGATCACAGAGGCACTCCGGAGAAGGTGAGTGTAACCCTAGGGAGAGTCATAATGAATAAATGAAGAATTTCAGCCAGGAAGAACTGTGACGATCATCTATGAAGATGGAGCCAGTGTTTGGGGAATGGCTTTTAAAGTGCCCGAGGAACATGAAAAGGCGACGAAGGAGTACCTCGACCATAGGGAGAAGGCTGGATATGAGGTTTCACTTTGAAGATCTATTCTTATGAAAAAAGGCTATTTGGTCACACTGTCTTTCCGCGGCCTTTTCTCAGCTCATAGGAGTCGGATCAGAACGGGGGAAACGCCATCGGATGGGTTCTGTTGAAGCGGAGATGCGCATCAACTTTTTGATTTGATCAGACCGCGCGCTGCTGCGCGGCACGGATTTCCTTAGTTTTGAAATTCAAACGTGTCCTCAACGTGATCCATTTATCGCCTAGCATTTTAATTTTTCAAAATGGAGTTTTAAAGAAGTTCCAAGTTGTCTGAAAGTTCACGTTTTTATTGAAAGACGTTTGTTCACTTTTTCATTCTTTGTTTCGAGTATCAAAACTGACGTGAGAAAACGTGATATGTGGGGCGCGAAGCGCACCTGAAGAGTGCTTGTCTACTATACAAATGATTACATTCAGTGTGTCACGGTGAAATTTCACCCAGACTCTGGTGCTGAACCATTTGACGTAGAAGTTTATATGAATATCGACGGTGAAGGTGAACATCATGCTGGCCCGGAGGATATAGAGGAAATATCGGATATTGTAAGGTTATCATTCATAAAAAAAGTGAATGCTCAATTCAGATAATTAACAGCCATGGCCCATCAGGACCAAATATTGAGTATGCCCTGAGAGTTGCAAAAATTCTACACGACAAGGTTTCAGACACATTTGACCTCTACATAACCTTATTCAGGCACCACACTTCGATGACGAACACGTCTTCGCCTTGGAGAAGCGACTGCTTCAATTGAGCAAAGAAAGTGGCAAAGGAGCAGATATCGTGAAGAAGATAGGATACAATTAATTTCTGTGATAAAATTTGTGAAATATATTACTTGATCACCCGCGTGTTTCATCACCCATTTTCATTCCTGAATTGCAATAAACTTCGTCCGCTTTGTTACTGGAGTATGCAGAGAGCAGAATGGATGGAGAAAGAAAAGAAAAACAGCACAGAATGGGCAAGAAGACGCAGAGAATGAGAGAGAAGACTATTGACGCGTGCTTCTTTTTTTCTAGCAAGCTTCAATCTTTCGATGTTTCCGTTTCAAGTCCTACCCGCTTATTCTATTGTAAATTTAGGAGAAAAAAATTAAAAAAACAAAATTAATAAATCGATCGATAAATTAGGTCAAATTTACTGGTTACTGTAGATGTTTTCTTTTTTTGAATTTTATGTTCCAATTCTGATTTTGTGTTACTTTCGAGTCTTAGTAAAACAAGAAATTTACTTCCGACATCACTTTCATTGTACGAAAATGTTTTTTCTCGGAAAATTGAGTCAATTGGAAGAAAAAAAACAGAAATTAAAAATAGGTAGGTCAAATTTCATAGTTGTCTGGTTACTGTAGGTATTTTTCTATTCCACGTCAAGATTTTCTCGTTTTTTTTTCTTCATTACAAAATTGTACACACTTCCTGTCACATGTCATTGTACTTCTGGCTGTTTTTTTCAACCACGTTATTGTTTTCAACCAATCTCTCTTTCCAGAATGGCGGACAACGAAGCCAAAGCTCGCGCTAAAATCGCCGAAGCCGAGAAGAAGATGAAGGTTGGGATACTTCATGAATGAGCCATTTAAAATCCATTCAGGGTGGTGGCGGATTCTTTTCCAAGCTCATGGGCGGTGGAAGCAGTACCGATGCGGCGGATCTATACATTCAGGTAAATTTGATTTTTTTCTTTTTCGTTGCTTATTATGCTTACGTTGAATAGAAGTAGAATATTTCAAAGCAAAAACATGAATATATAACTCGGGGGTTTATTGGTTTGTGAATACTTCGTCGTGAGAAAATACGGTCGATTCCCACACTAAAAAAACCGACTTATCATTCCCGTCGAAACCGACATATCTTTCCCGTTATTGGTATTCCCATCACTCTTCAGGAGGATGTGGCAGATGCCGAAGAAGAATACGATGATGCTTTTGAACCATCGATTCCTTGTCCGTTCGACGGATGTTTCGAGTTTTTCTACAATGGAGTCCAGCTGGAAGAACACTACTCGGCGTGTCATAATTTTTACTGCGCGGAATGTAAAAAATGTTTCCCGTCTCATCATCTAATGGACATTCATCACGATGAATCTCACAATCCATTTTTCAACGTGAAGAAAGGTGTACCAGCATTTCGATGTCTCGACCCAGCGTGTGACAGGCTGTTTTTGAGTGGAGACGAACGCGATAAACACGCCAGAAGAGACCACTACATTCAAATTAACAATCTGAAAAGAAGAGTCGGTATCGACGCGGCCTTTAGCAACTTGAGGATAGGAGGAGGCACTGATCAAATTGAAGAAGAAGAAGGGTTCAGAATCAGAGAGAGGAAGATCCTACAGGCTAAACGCTCATAATTAACTTCGACGGGTTCATGTGAATGAATTGATTCAGTTTCGTTTGGTTCAGATTTGAGAGAATGACTAATAATAACAAATAAAGTGGAAGATGTACCACCTCGCAGAAGGAATAAAAAATTAGAAAAATATTCAAATTGGAGCGAAATAGTTGCAGATAGGACTGTTTTTCCACTCGTAAATCACTGAAAACTATGTTCTTGTGTTTTCTTCCTGTGCATGATATTTTTATGGTAAGCAGCGTTTCAAAGTTTACGAATGAGAATACAAAAATAATGTTTCAGGGTGGAAACCTCTTCAAGATGGCGAAATCCTGGAAAGAAGCTGGCGATGCATTCGTGAAGGCGGCTGAAATTCACGGATCCCAGGTATTCCCCAAGTTCTGAAAACTTTGTCTTATGGAGAAGTTCAGGGAGATTCGAAACACGATTGTGCCAGCCAGTACGCCGAAGCAGCCAACTGCTACAGAAAAGTTAACCCACAGGTGAAATTTGACCAAATTTCAGAATTGAGGTAGTTGACAGATCGTCTTGTTGTGACCAGTAGAATTGCACAAGATGATTCTACTGGTCACAACAAGACGATCTGTCAACTACCAAAATAATCAACACGATGCACAATAACATTCTTCACCACTTACACTTCATTCAATAAGATTTTTCATTACAGCTCGCAGTGGATTGTCTTCTGAAGACGTCAGAAATTTACACAGACATGGGTCGCTTCAACATGGCTGCCAAGAATCACGTCACCATCGCTGAGTTGTGAGTTTTTCTATTTTCGTCAGTATCAGACGAGAAAAACGGAAAATTTTGATTTTTTCACTTATTTTTCCATTTTTAAAAAGTAAATTTCTAGAAATGAATTCAAAAATGGCATTTCATAGTAGTTAACAGAACCATTTAAAACTCAGAATAATTTTTCAAAAAAAAAGAAAGAAATGTGATAATTTTTGTGTTTCATTTCTAAAAATTGCATAACTTTTTTGATGATAATGTTTATTGCAATAGCAAAGGTAGCTGGTTGAATTTTTCTAAATTCGAAATTTTCCATTCAAAAATGTGTCAAAAAGCACTCCTGTTGCTTGGGAAAATATGTCAGATCACTTTCGTGCAGCGCTATTCATGAATATTTCTATCAACGCCTCTCACCAAGCTTTAAAACGTCACTGTCGAAGATAAATTCTTCATTCAGATATGAATCAGAACTGCCAGACAAGGAGCAATGTATCAACCATTACCAGAAGGCTGCCGATTACTACAAAGGAGAAGAAGCAAAAAGCAGTGCAAGCAAGTGTCTTCTCAAGGTTGCACAGGTAGTTTTTGATGTTCTCCTGACAAAAATCTCTCATAGGGGAAAAGTTGAATGTTTTCCGTACAAACTTACCCATTGGTGAAAGAAAATTATTATTATTGAAATTTCCATTTTCAATATTCTCCACATATTATATTTCAGTATGCTGCAGAAATCGAGAAGTATCGACAGGCGATTTCAGTATTCGAGGTAATTTTTGTGTGTTAAAAACTTTTTTATGAATTCAGTCTAATTCTTTGTGCTCTCACGTTTTAGTTGAAACGAATCGGAAGATTTTATAGTTTTTTTTAAGTGGAAAAAACTATTCCTAAGTTGAAAATGGTTTTCAAGAAACGAAGTTTTACAATTTTTCAGAAAATAATCGGAATTAGAAAAACTTACTTGGGAATGGCAACCACTGTCCGAGAATCTGTGATGTCTGAGTGGGTTCTAGGGTTTTCGACTACGCTGAAAATGATAGAACTGGTTTCAAAAAGTGCTTTGTCGACCTTGTTCCAGAGTTATAGCCCAAAACTATGTGAAAAGTGAGTTTTGTGTACTTGAGACATCTTTTTGAGACAAAATAGTACTTTTGAGAGGTAAAAGATGTCTCCAGTATACAAAACTCACTTTTCACACAGTTTTTGAGCTATAACTCTGGAACAAAGTAGACAAAGCACTTTTTGAAACCAGTTCTATCATTTTCTACGTCGTCGAAAACGCTGGAACCCAGTCAGACATCACAGATTCTCGGACAGTGGTTACCATTCTCAAGTAAGGCCAGAATTTTCTTACAGGAAGTAGCCTTCTGGGAAGCCGATCACGCTACATTGAAGTATGCAGCAAAGAATCACTTCTTCCAGGCCCTGCTGTGCCATTTGTGTATAGATCAGGTATTCTAAAATTTCTGCCTCAAAAAATTATCTTTTAGCTGGACACTCAACACGCTCTGAAGAAGTATGAAGATGTGTCACCATCATTCGGTGATTCAAGAGAATCGAAGTTCATCAAGGTACTTTTCAATTAAAAGAGACCTTTTTTCATTTAGGATTCTTTTCGTTTAAAAATAAGCCAAAAAAGTCAACATTTAAACGCTTTCAGGAAATCCTTCTCGCCCTTGAAGAGCAAAATGAAGAAGCGTTCACACAAAGCGTTGCTAATTATGACAAAATCAGCAGGTTAGTTTTAGTTTATACTGATTATTTTAGTTGCTGAACGTAAGAGTTAAAAAAATGGGAGCCATCTCGTTTTTTTCTTCCATTGTCTCGAAGGTTTTCATAATGATTCAAAAACATATTTGATTCCCTATTAAAAGTGATGCTATTCAATAAGTTCAAAAGAACATCCGCAAATTGATAAGAAAAAGTGAAATTGTGGGCATTCCTTTGTATGGAATGTATTTGTATGACTCAAAATTGAATAAGTTCAACCGGCAAATGACACTTTTTACCGTTTTTTCTAATGAAACTTTCAGACTTGACCCCTGGGCGACAGGACTTTTGGTGAAGGTGAAGCGAAGCATCAACAAGGAGGACGAAGACGACTTGCGTTAAGTATGTATCATGTAAATTTTGAGTCAACCCCACAGATAGTCGTTTATTGTGTGAAAATAGCCAAATCCGTCACTAAATTGGTCAAATATGACGATTTTTGCGACTAAAAGGAGTGTAAACAAAATGTGACACCTCTCCTCCTCTCCATTGTCTACAGATAATTTATTGATTTCCCTGGTTGTGTTACTTTCCGAAGGCGATTTTTATATTGTCAACGTGCGTATTAAAACCTGCTAGATAACATCGCGACTTGATCCTATTTTCACTTTTCGCTGCTTTTTGTTTCAGTATTGGATGAATTTATGGTAGAAATACTCTTTTTGTTACGGTTTTCACGAGTTTCTGTGCTCGAATAATCTCGTTGTCACGTTTTACAGTAATTGTCAAATGTTACAATATGACAGATGAAGAGAAGAGGTATGAAACGCTGAGAAATGAGTACGAGAAGGTGATTTTTGTCTCTTGATTGTTCTTACACTTCAAGCAGGTTAAAGCGAGGAATGGAGAGTTGGAAGATCTATTGATGAGAAACCTTGAAGAGTATGAAGATGATCTTGCACAGGCGAACGATCGAGTGGCTTGTTTGGAAAGGTGAATTTTTGTCGTCCTTAATGATACGAACGGCTGGAATAGTAAATGTCGCACATAGTTGATGGTCACCCTTTGGTTTTTGCTCTATTTAATGTTACCGTTCGTTTTTCAAAGGACGGAAATGAAAAAAATCTGGTCACTTGTTTGTAAAAGAAAGATCCTATGCCGTCCTAAATGATATGAACTGAAAAGAACCTTTGCATTTTAGCTGGACCAGTAAATTTCGTATAGTAATTGCTGGACCCATTGATTTCTCTCAACAAACAAGTTCCGTTTATATCTTCATGAACATAATTTTTGAATATCCAGTTAGCTAGAGGGTTTAGCAAAAATATAAGACGGAAAATACTTCCCGTTCGTATCTTTATGGACGGAACTGAAAATGTTTCTTCAGTCAACTATCCGCATCGACATCAAGGATTGAACAATTGGAGTCGGCGTGTGTAAGTCAGGTCAAAGTATTGTTATATTTGGGACATTTTTTCAGTTCCAATACAAGCATAGGTTGAAAAACAGCCTAGAAGAGCGAACGAAGAAAGCCGAAGCTCCAGATGATCCGACAATGCCGGTACGTATTAAATTTCAAAACTTGAATTATTTTGGTTTCGATCTAACGATTTTCCAATAGGAAATCCATAGTTAAAGTTCAGAATCGGACGCTGAGAAAAATGTTTTTTAACATCTCTAGCATCAAATTTCTAAGTGTACTAAAGCCATGAAAAGTGTTTCCAGAATAAATTCCATCGAAAATTTTTATTAGTTGAATTTCAGCTTTTAGTAGGAAAACTGCTAAATCAAAGATTGTTTCTTAGCAATTCGGTGATTTTCATCATAGAATATTTCTGAAAAACGATCATTCTGAAATCATAAAACTGATTACAGGAGCAAAAACTCCACTCTGAATCCTCTCCCTTGCCGTCTCCAACAATAAGAAAAACCGAGGATCCCGTAACCAAGGTCTACGAGTACCACAAGCTGCCGATTCTACTACGAGCCGAAGGTTTTGTCTACGGGTTTAGATGGTCTGCGAGTAGTGAGATTCATATTGTATAATCATGCGAGTCAATAAAAACATAATTTCATTCATCATTGAGTATACCCATAAGAATGCAAAATTTTCAGAATATATTACAAAAAGGTGATTTTAACGAAATCATACGTGGATTCTGAGGTTCTTCAGATTTTCCAGGATCAAGAGTCCTTTGGCGTCCACCTTGTCCTGAAAGTTTCTTCTAAAAATAGGGATAAACGCTAGGCTTGGCCGCGACGCTCCAAGGTGTCTGTTTGGTGGGAAAAAGTCAATCGAGTCAATTTTATGATTGGTCCCGGTAAAACGTGAAAAGGGAACTTTTTGAAGAGCAACAGAATTTTCTGAGAAGTACTGTGAACGACTGTTTTTTTCTGAGAACTACTGTAAACGATTGATTTTTCTGAGAACTACTGTAAACGACTGTTTTTTTTCTGAGGATTACTGTAAACGAATGATTTTTCTGAGAACTACTGTAAACGACTGTTTTTTTTTCTGAGAATTACTGTAAACGACTGTTTTTTATCTGAGAATTACTGTAAACGACTGATTTTTCTGAGAATTACTGTAAACGACTGATTTTTCTGAAAATTACTGTAAACAACTGTTTTTTCGGAAAACGATGGGAACAACACTTTAATTTGAAAACAAACTTTGTCTATTCATTGTTAACAACTTTAAAGCCTTACCTTGCATCCCAAGTGCCGTAGCCCATACATGGTCTCCCGATCGTAAACATACTTTCTGGGACCGGTGGTGGTTTTATACGTGCAGAGTCCCTTCTCTTGTAGGCTCACAGCAAGATTGTCTGAAAAAGTTGACTACCTTCGAACTTTAATCGAAAAATACCATTCTCAACGAAGACCTTCACGTAGTTCACGCCTCCATTGAAGTCGGTCGTTTCCAGTTTCAGGTTGCCAAGGGTATCACTGCACTGCTTGAAAACTGCGCGGAATTTGTCGAATTTCTCGATTTTCCAGTTGACTCCTTCCAGCTCACAGATAGCCGTCTGAACATGGATTTTTTAAAAACTAGCCACATAAGTTTTTTAAATTTTGGTTTGACTTATATAATTTTAACTAAGAAATTTCATTCCGCCGTTTCAATAAACGCTGACGTCGACCTAAGACGTGTTTGGCCGATTCAGGATTTCCTTATTGTTTGTGCACATTTGTCAACACGATTAAATCATATGCGTTTTGCTAGTACTTCAGAATCGGTCACCGTATTTGAGTAGCAAAATCTGTCGAAAAAGTTAAAATAAGCTAATCATGAAACGTACCGCAGCTGGGAAGCTTGTGAATATCGATTTCATCTCGAAAACGTGCTTGGCGACCAGTGGAACTGTGATTCCGACGTCGAGAAGGTACATTGTGAATGGACTCACGAGTCGAGCACGGTAATACAAGTCCTCGTGCTTGAAGAGATAATCGTTTGGCACCTGAAGAAATACCCGTTTCATTTGGTAGTTGAATTTATCACATACCGCTAGGTTCTTGAACGGGTTCTTGTTCTTACAGTGTTCTCCAATCGTCTCGGACATTCTGCGAATATAATCTTCGTGGTCCTCATCGTCTGCGATTCTAACGGCAAAGGTTGGCTCGAAGGCAGCGTTCGCAGGGTTCAATGGTAGATGCTCAACAGCTTTGACCTGAGAGTTGGCGCTTGGAAAAAACAAAAAGAGACTAATTTTAAGAGATGTCAAACTTGAATCTTTTGGCTTGAAGGCGAAGTCTTAACCATTATGCCAAAGAAGTGTGACGAGCATAATAAATAAACACTTACCGACACTTTATTTCCGATTCTGAGGATTTTCGTGTACACCTTTAGTTCCGGCTTCTTGAGAGACTTTGGTGCAGCAGGTTTCGCTGGCTTCTTGTTCTCATCAGTTCTCCAGTCGGAGCACTGCAAGGGTTTTCTATATTAGTGAAAAAAACTCAAACTCACGGTCAACGAATGCTTTTTGGTATGGAGCACGCCACCGCTTAGGTGTGCACGAACATTATCAGCAGCGCTGATACTTACCATCGTCACAATACTTAAAAAGCATTAATAATAATGGTATACAAATCAACGACCAACCAGAAGTTTTGGCCATTTGCTCCCATGCGAATGTTGTCGATCTCACCGAACTTCTTGAAGATGAAGAAGAAGTCGTACTGAAACTCGCGTAAAATTTTGATGACGGGGGTACTCACCTCATTAAAAGTAGACGGGAAGTTTTTCACGAAGATCATACATTCTCTAATCACGTAGCCAGTCGTTGAGGATGCCATAACTGTAAAATTATACACATAAATATGTTCGAATAGATGCAAAAATTGAAGTCAGAAATTAAACCTCTGAAACACTGAGAAATGAGTTTCCAAATGGTTCGAACTCGAATTGAAAAAAAAACTCGATATTTGACCTACTACTTTCACTTGAGACTCGGAGTTTATTATATACACACTTATCATTTCTCAAAACGTTCTCTCTCTCTCACACACACACTTTCTCGCAAAATCCACACGCACTAAAAGCAGAAAGAAATGAAATTCAAATTCAAACTCAAATTTGGCGCCAAGAGTACGATACTCCAATTAACGCTCACAAGACAATCTTTTCACGTGAACTGCGCGCATAATTAAATTTAATTATTTCTCGGAGAGAGTTTCTCCTGCTCATGAGTAATACTTAAGAGGGAGGGGAAAGAGAGAATCAAAAACTGTGTTTTGTAACATCCTAGCACCCTTCGTATTAGACCCTCTCTTGATTAATGACCTAACGTGTGTACACGATAGAGGTACGCCCCCTTCTGACCCCGCATCACCATCATTCCATGTCTCTGCACTGACACCGCGAGGTGGCTTGCAGACCCCAACCTTGTCGACAATAAAGGTTATCACAGACATGTTGAGACTTCATGACATATAAGCACCGTCAAGGCTTATTATGTTACATGGAGGTTCCACCGAGGGGTTCACCATCTGACGACGGTGACCCACGTGTATTTTCTTAAATGCACAACTCGGTAACCGCCTGCTGACCCCAACCCGCTACACCATCTAATCAGCAGTGCAACACATGGTCAGAAGGAAGAAGTAACTCATCCAGAAAATTACTACGGATGTAAAGAAGAAAGAAAATCGAGCACGTCCTGGAAGTGAGCTGATGTTCCTGTCCACGAAGAGCCAAAGAAGCCCGTGCTGATGTCCCCCTTTTGTTCACGAAGAGCGAGAATGCCCGTGAAGTCGCAAGAAGAGAGCCGATTGCCCCTTGCTGATTATTGCCTGCTACAAGGCCGCCTGTCCCCCTCCAGCTACACACGCAGCTCGTCTCGTATTCTATTTCTACTACTTCCGAAACTATACTTCTGGTCTACTAGAGTTGGCGACACCAAGAAGAGGAAAATAACATAATCATTGTCATTTGTATTGAACACCAATTTTGTTGTTACGTAGGGACACGTAACTTGTGAAAGCCGGGGATGTAACATCCTAGCACCCTTCGTATTAGACCCTCTCTTGATTAATGACCTAACGTGTGTACACGATAGAGGTACGCCCCCTTCTGACCCCGCATCACCATCATTCCATGTCTCTGCACTGACACCGCGAGGTGGCTTGCAGACCCCAACCTTGTCGACAATAAAGGTTATCACAGACATGTTGAGACTTCATGACATATAAGCACCGTCAAGGCTTATTATGTTACAGTTTATTATGTGCATGAGACCGGATATTAATTATAAGAAGAAGGAGTGTATAGCTCGAGGCTATCTTGCACGCACTTTTCCATACAGCTCGAGACCCTTCATTTCTTAGTCGCGAAAGTTTCGAATCAAACGTGTCACATTCATTATTCAGTTCACGACTTTGCTAATTGCTTTTCTGCCTGAAACTGCAAAATTCATTTTGCTCTCCGTTCACCATTGAAAACAACTAACATCTGCCCGACACAGCTGAAATCTATGATGTTATCACTTCAAAACATTCCGAACTCAGTTTCTCTATTGGATATTGGCCAGCTATCCTGATGTGCAGTAGAAAGTACTGGAAGTATGAAAACTCCTTTTGAACATTGCCTCTATCACTGCCACCTATTCTCCTGTAGGTTCACCTGTAAAACTACTGTACGATGACTAGGAACGTATGTAGAACCCAAACTTACAGTAACCCGAAAGCCTCCTTATCACCCTGAAAGTACTCGGTAAGAATTGTTGTAGATAAAAAGCTTACAGTACACATAGCTTTCTCTACCTGTAAAAAAGTCTGGCCTCCGTAAATCGGTTACTTAGTACTGTAGCAGTTCCGCCTTGAAACACAAGAACGATTAAGTGATGCGCCTTTAATTTCAATGAACTGTAAGTAAGAATAATGATTTAAATCCACAAAGATCTATCTGTTCGTTGTGAGAGTTACCGTACTCATTCTGAAAAATTGAGATTAGAGCGCGTTTGAAAACGGCCATGCTTCTAGCGATATATGTGTGACTCGGAACTTATGTAGAACCCAAACTTACAGTAACCCAAAAGCCTCCATATCACCCTGAAAGTACTCGGTAAGAATTGTTGTAGATAAAAAGCTCACAGTACTCTTGAAAAAACTCTTTTTATAGATCAAACGAAACCTACAGTCACTTGTCGATGAGTCAAAAAAAATACTAGTAGATCGAACCCGGAACTACAGTATCATCAAAGTCTTTCATCGACTCTATAAGATCTCAGTGAGAATTTTGTAGATCAGGCCAGAGATACAGTAGTCCCGAAGGCTCGTTGTGATTCTGGAAGTTGTCAGAGAAGTGTTTCGTAGGTCGAAAGAAACTAATGAAAAAATGAATGCGGAGGTCGGCAACGCGGTCGCGATGCGGTTTTATTGTCTTATTCCTTTGCCGAGGTGTGCAGTACCCCGAAAATCCTATGAATCTAGGAATTTTCGTTGAATCTCGTCTCGTAAGCGTATCTCGTAAGCCTGTAACGGACTCTGCAAAAGAGACTAAACCAGTGCTACCGTAACCCGACGGCATATTTCTGAACTCTGAATGAATCACTCAAGATCATTTCAAATCACTTTTCGGCATTGACACCTGCATTAGACCTGATTATCTTACACCTGCCGGACCGAGACAACAGAACATATCCCAAGCTACCACACACAAACTGACCTGCACATCTAGGAACCGGAGGGTTGATACTCATTCATTCAGGTCATTAAAATTCGTCGATGGCCATTTCGAATGCGCTTTTTGTTTCATATTTGGCTATGTTGAATGTTCAAGAAATGAGAGCCGCGTTGCAACACGGGTCGCTTCAAATATGTAAGGCACATAGCTTCCTCTACCTGTAAAAAAGTCTGACCTCCGTAAATCGGTTACTTGGTACTGTAGCAGTTTCGCCTTGAAAAACAAGAACGCATCAAGTAATGCGCCTTTAATTTCAATGGACTTAAAGTAAGAATAATAATTTAAATCCACAAAGATCTAACTGTTCGTTGTGAGAGTCCCGACCCTACCGTACTCATTTTACAAAAATGCGACTGCCGCGAGTTTGAAATCGGTCAGACTTTTTGCTAGATATGTGTAAGGTTATAGCCTTATGTTGTTTAAACATACTGTCAAAGAAGATACGAACGCTGACATTGGATCAGCTGTTCAGAATTAGTAAGAACACCACGAACGAGAGGAATGAAAAATGAAATTGTAATAGAAAACACACTGAGGATCAGGGATAAGTGGATATAGCCGCTCTGCAACCTCTAGTTTTACCTACATAAAACATTTTTCCGTCCCGATACTCTATAATCCAAATGTCACTGTACATGTAAGACATAGCGTGAAGTGGTAACAACAGGGCCGTTTATGTAAGACATAGCCATGTAAGACATGTACTGTGACCATTGACAGTGAAGAAGGTCTTTATGTCTGACATGTACTGTTACCAAAGCCATGTAAGACATGTACTGTGACCATTGACAGTGAAGAAGGTCTTTATGTCTGACATGTACTGTTACCAAAGCCATGTAAGACATGTACTGTGACCATTGCCATGTAAAACATGTACTGTTACCAAAGCCATGTACTGTTACCAGAGCCATTTAAGTCATATACTGTGACCATTGACATGTACAGTGACATTTGGATTATAGAGTACGGAATAAATCGTTCATTTTTCAGAAGTACGAATCGCATTCCGCCTACTATGAAAAATACAACGTACCCCAGTTAGTTTTTCCCTCGTAATATCGTCATATTCAAGGTTAATGTTCAGCACTTTGGGTTGTTTTCGAGACTCTATTCGACGTAATAATCATTAGCAAACTCACCCAAGTGGAAACTGTACTTTTATACTGTAGGATATGGTAGTCGCGTATAAATATCCAGATGTTCTCAAGTGAACGAACCAGAAGACCTGATCATTTTTGGAGATTCTCTGTATTTTCACTCGGAGTTGTTGTAAATTAGATTAGAGGATTGAAACTAGCTCAATATACGGCCGGACCCAGTTAGACAGATTACTGGTTAGGATCTTTCTGAAAATCCAGGTTGAACCTACTCTCTATTCTATCGCCCACTGGTTAGGTACGCACCAAACAACAGCGATGTTTTTTGCTTAAACTTTTAGCAGCAGCTATTCCTCGCTACGCTCGGGCCGCTGGAGTTTTTCCGCTAACGCTCCAAAACGCTTTTTTTCTCAAAAATCTATCTCTCTTCCTCTCTCTCACCCCCTCTTTTTCTCTCTCTCTCTCATTCGCTTCCTTTACATATCTATCTCTCTCTCTCTTTATCTCCTCGCTGCCCGCTTTCGCACTTCCCTAACAATCCAAACTCGGCTAACACTAATGCAAGTGTGGCTAGAACTAATGCAACAGCCTGCAAGGGGTCCCAGTGGTGACGCGTGAAGCTCTGTCGAAAACCGTGCAGCGATGACCGAGTGGTTAGGCCGTTTGATTTCTATGGCGTAAACGCGTGTTCGAATCCCGTCCCGGGGCTTTTTGCACAACCCCTTCTTCTCCCCCTTCCCCAACCAAAACCAAAAAGGACCACCCAAAAATCGGCTTCAACCATATCAGGGGCGGAGCAAAGGGGGCGGTCCCCTTGATTAATATGATACTTCGTTTTGCTATCTTCACCTTTGTTTAATTACAGGGTGTGCCGTAAGTATTGGTCGATCACTTTGCGTGTAGTATGTAATAGACGTAATTGCGCTTTTGAAATCAACCGCCTAAGAACTTCATATCAGCGGTATTCCGTTTCTAGAGTGGTTTCGGATTGTTCTGAATGGCCTGTTGGAACTACTAACACATCAATGTTCTATTTTTAAACACTCGTACCAACTATTGCTCGTCGGTACTTTGTTTTTCATGTAACTTATTCATTGAACAAAGTTGACAGATTTATTGGGAAACACTTTTGAACAATTCCACCACATCCACATGTGGGCAGTCTAAAATGCCATTTTTTCAAGAAAAAAGGCATAGTCTAGGGACAGGTTGGTTCCATATGTCTGTTGACAGCACAAAATCTATTATCTGCAATTGAAATTCATGAATTTCAATCAACAGCCTATGAACATCATAGAAGCTCTATCGAAAGCGCATGAACTTCATAATGTCTCGTCAACAGCACATGAACTTCATGAATTTTCATTAAAAGCCCATAAACTTCATAGATCGCTATTAACAGCCTATGAACTTCATATCAGCGGTATTTCGTTTCTAGAGCACGGTGTACCAAGATCAAAAAAATCGAGTGGGGGTGGAGTTTTAAAAAAGGCGCGAATCAGTCGACCCCAATCAATAAATTCAATTGCCCGCTCCGGATGACCGCTTTGCAGCCGTCTAGTGGTGTTTTTACCCATTTTTATTACCCCACTTAGCGATTTGGTTGGTTGTCCCGCCCCGTTACGCCCACTTTTGGAATGGCCAGATGTGTAACACCGTGCCCTTCCCCAAACTCAATATTCACACGCTAAAGGTTTCGGAAATTAATTAATTTTTCTTTCATATTCTCTTTTTCTGACATCATTTCCCTATATGGACCCTAGATCAAGGCTCATGACTCATTTTTCATCTCGAAGAAATATCCGTGCAATTTCATACATGCTGGTTATAATTACTTCATGGACAATCAGGAAAGTCCCAATTAAATTTTCATTAGTATTCGCTACAGTAGGCGGCACTTGCGTCAGAATAGTTGAGAACCGGATTAAACGGTACAACTACCGAACTTGAACAAAGTACTGCTAACTAATGATTTTTCTTTGGAAGAGATTCAGATTTTTTTACAGGTAAAGGAAGCTATGTGTCATACACTTGAATAAGTTGAAAATTCTGCCCCCTATTAAGAGACAGTAGGGCTTCAGACGAATGAAATTCCAATTGCAACAGACCGAAGTCGAATTTTCCATTTGGCCGATTGGAATCTGTTTTCGACCATGTTGAGTCACAGCTCGAGGTTCTTTGTTGTTTGCCGAGCAATTTCTATAATACCCAGGTCTAATGTATAAATTAACGTCCGCTCAAAACTTTCTCCACGCACAAATGATCAGATCTTGTGTTTTTTCTCGGTTTGTGACCTGTTCGTGGCATCTTTGTGCCTTTTTGATGTCGAGCAGGTGACCGTGGAGAAGCCTAGCCAGTTTGTACTTTCTTTGGTGACATCTTGTTGTGGTTAAAAATCTGATTGTGACTCTCAATATGAATGCCAACACGCCTTTCACGAAAATCCACGAAGTGCGTCCTGTTCGTAGCCGCTGCCCTTTCTTTCATATCTATAGATCACAGTACATGTCAGACATAAAGACCTTCTTCACTGTCAATGGTCACAGTACATGTCTTACATGGCTATGGTCACAGTACATGTCTTACATGGCTATGGTAACAGTACATGTCAGACATAAAGACTTTCATCACTGTCAATGGTCACAGTACATGTCTTACATGGCTTTGGTAACAGTACATGTCTTACATGGCTATGGTAACAGTACATGTCAGACATAAAGACTTTCATCACTGTCAATGGTCACAGTACATGTCTTACATGGCTTTGGTAACAGTACATGTCAGACATAAAAACCTTCTTCACTGTCAATGGTCACAGTACATGTCTTACATGGCTTTGGTAACAGTACATGTCAGACATAAAGACCTTCTTCACTGTCAATGGTCACAGTACATGTCTTACATGGCTATGGTCACAGTACATGTCAGACATAAAGACCTTCTTCACTGTCAATGGTCACAGTACATGTCTTACATGGCTATGGTCACAGTACATGTCTTACATGGCTATGGTAACAGTACATGTCAGACATAAAGACTTTCATCACTGTCAATGGTCACAGTACATGTCTTACATGGCTATGGTCACAGTACATGTCAGACATAAAGACCTTCTTCACTGTCAATGGTCACAGTACATGTCTTACATGGTTTTGGTAACAGTACATGTCAGACATAAAGACCTTCTTCACTGTCAATGGTCACAGTACATGTCTTACATGGCTTTGGTAACAGTACATGTCAGACATAAAGACCTTCTTCACTGTCAATGGTCACAGTACATGTCTTACATGGCTATGGTCACAGTACATGTCTTACATGGCTATGTCTTACATAAACGGCCCTGTTGTTACCACTTCACGCTATGTCTTACATGTACAGTGACATTTGGATTATAGAGTAGAGGATCGCAAGATGCATTCTCCAATCACAGAGAGTCACCATTGTTCAAACTTCATAATAGAAAACAAGACAGGATTTCACAAAAAATGGGCTCGCTCAATCGGATGAAATACAGAGAGCTGAATGTCATCGAAAGAAAATCACATTTTGATCCGCATCACGAGAACAAGATGAATGTTCTCACGTTATCTTGGTTTGGTGACGTTTTTGTGCCGGGTTCGTGCCCATTTTGATAGTACTACCAGCAGGACTCCAGTTGTCGATAATTTATTCATACCCTGTATTTTTTTTTAAAGTTTTCTTGTGATTTATAAGCAATAGAAGGCCCCTGAAACTAAAATTCTATCTTCTGATATCTTTTAAACATATTCAAAGTTCAATTTGATAAGTTCTAGTCCGAATTACCTCTCAACTCTGGATCTCAATAACGCTGCTGTTTGATTCTTATGAGGATATCGGG
>OZ022250.1:985162-997662 GCA_963978915.1 Caenorhabditis parvicauda | reverse complement strand
CTATTGCGGTTAGCTCCAACATTTTGCTGATAACTCTTCTTTGTACCAAAGCCAGCTCCAACCTCGGCTCCTACAAGAAACTCATGACATGTTTCGCATTTGCTTCTATAAGCTATGCTACATCTGACGTCATCTACCAACCTATCTGCATCGCCCTGGATGATGGTTTCATTTCGATTGCAACAAGCCTTCAACCGATTCGGGACATCTTTGGCGATCATATTGGAGGTAAGAGGATACTGTAAGGGTACTGTACTTTTCAATCTAAAAGTGTGAGCCAGAACTCCCGAAATCGTTTCCTCGTGATTTTTTTCGAAATGAAAAGAAGATACTTCCGAAATATTGATTTTTAACAAATTACTACATAATTTGTGAAAAATGGAAATTCTCTCTGTTTTTCAGCCTTCTTCTCTGCAAATTATGGAAACACCCTGACCATGATCTCTATTCACTACATCTACCGTTATTTTGCTGTTTGCAAGGAAAAGTGGTTGTTTCTGTTCAACGGATATTGGTTTTATGTCTGGTTCATACCAGTCATCATAATCGACCTTTCATGGTACTTCGGTATACTGTATCTCTGCCGGCGAGATTTTGACATGGATAACACGGTCAGGTCAGACCCTTTTCAATTTGCCTGCGTACAGTTGACTTAAGAAAAGACGTGGCGAATATTTACGAAGCTGATGTTGAAGATATTACTTATTTTATCATCGTGTACTACGTAGAGGATCATAAATTCAATAAACTAAGCAGTTTTCAGTACAAAAAAGGCAATAGACGTCTTTTCCGTTTGGACCAGACTATCATGGCGTTTGGGATAGTTTATCTTTCGCAGGTGAGGAAGGGGAGGAGTCAAGGAATCGAGAGATGGGTCTCACATTCTTCCCGTACTTGTCCCATAACTGTCCCATTCTGGATAGATTACTTCTCGAAGGAAAGGAAGACAAGGAGCGTATGTCAGAAGAGGATCCCCGACATGTCCCCATCCTGAGGATCCCATCCTGTTCCATCCTGTCCCATCCTGTCCCATCCTGTCCCATCCTGTCCCATCCTGTCCCATCCTGTCCCATCCTGTCCCATCCTGTCCCATCCTGTCTTTTCCGTTTGGACCAGACTATCATGGCGTTTGGGATAGTTTATCTTTCGCAGGTGAGGAAGGGGAGGAGTCAAGGAATCGGAAGATGGGTCTCATATTCATCCCGTACTTGTCCCATAACTGTCCCATTCTGGATAGATTACTTCTCGAAGGAAAGGAAGACAAGGAGCGTATGTCAGAAGAGGATCCCCGACATGTCCCATCCTGTCCCAACCTGTCCCATCCTGTCCCATCCTGTCCCATCCTGTCCCATCCTGTCCCATCCTGTCCCATCCTGTCCCATCCTGTCCCATCCTGTCCCATCCTGTCCCATCCTGTCCCATCCTGTCCCATCCTGTCCTATCCTGTCCCATCCTGTCCCATCCTGTCTTTTCCGTTTGGACCAGACTATCATGGCGTTTGGGATAGTTTATCTTTCGCAGGTGAGGAAGGGGAGGAGTCAAGGAATCGGAAGATGGGTCTCATATTCATCCCGTACTTGTCCCATAACTGTCCCATTCTGGATAGATTACTTCTCGAAGGAAAGGAAGACAAGGAGCGTATGTCAGAAGAGGATCCCCGACATGTCCCATCCTGTCCCAACCTGTCCCATCCTGTCCCATCCTGTCCCATCCTGTCCCATCCTGTCCCATCCTGTCTTTTCCGTTTGGACCAGACTATCATGGCGTTTGGGATAGTTTATCTTTCGCAGGTGAGGAAGGGGAGGAGTCAAGGAATCGGAAGATGGGTCTCATATTCATCCCGTACTTGTCCCATAACTGTCCCATTCTGGATAGATTACTTCTCGAAGGAAAGGAAGACAAGGAGCGTATGTCAGAAGAGGATCCCCGACATGTCCCATCCTGTCCCAACATGTCCCATCCTGTCCCATCCTGTCCCATCCTGTCCCATCCTGTCCCATCCTGTCCCATCCTGTCCCATCCTGTCCCATCCTGTCCTATCCTGTCCCATCCTGTCCCATCCTGTCCCATCCTGTCCCATCCTGTCCCATCCTGTCCCATCCTGTCCCATCCTGTCCCATCCTGTCCCATCCTGTCCCATCCTGTCCCATCCTGTCCCATCCTGTCCCATCCTGTCCCATCCTGTCCCATCCTGTCCTATCCTGTCCCATCCTGTCCCATCCTGTCTCATCCTGTCCCATCCTGTCCCATCCTGTCCCATCCTGTCCCATCCTGTCCCATCCTGTTCCATCCTGTCCGATCCTGTCCGATCCTGTCCCATCCTGTCCCATCCTGTCCCAATCTGTCCCAACCTGTCCCATCCTGTTCCATCCTGTCCCATCCTATTCCATTTTGTCTCATCAACATGTTCCAGCTCATCACTCTCTCCGTTACTGTCTTCTGCGGCTACCGGACCTATCGTTCCCTCAAACTGGTAACAATTTCAAGTGAAGTCAAGAAATTGCAAAAGAAGCTTTTCACGATGCTGCTTGTTCAAACTGGGTCTCCATTGATCTTGATGTATCTATCGATTTTACTCCTCTTGGTCCCGCCCCTTCTTGGCTTCAACGTTGGAAGATTCATAGTCCTCGTATCATGTGCTCTCGCTGTATACCCAGCAACAGAACCAATAATCATCCTTTACTTCTTGGAGAACTTCCGAAATGTTATCAAGGGTAGGTTTGGGACAGAGAGATGAGACAGGCGTCATAAAAAGATTGGGACAATCATGAGACACAGTTGGATTGGTTTGGGACAAGTTTGGGACATAGATGGGACACAAATAATTGTGAGAGTATTGATACACAAAACAAACTTTGACCTGTTGTCAGTGCAACGGCGATGAAAAAAGTTAGGGACAAGATTGGGACATGTATGGGACACTAAATTTTGCTGAAATTGATGTTAATCAGTTCAAAAATAGTCCAATGTTGGAACTGACATGTGCGAACACACATTACATGCTATAGTTCGGCTTACAATCGTTCCTACTCCGAAGTGCAGAGAAGAAACGATCTAAAAAGTCGTCGAGCGCTAGACAGGTCATTGCAGCCACTCGCGGACAAATCGCGGGTTTCGCCGATTTGATCATCCATCGGCCAGTCCATGTGTCGCCCATCTACAGTCCATCTGTCGTCCGATCCATTTGTCGCCCGGTCCATCTGTCGCCCATTTACGGTCCAATGCCGGTCCGCCAAAAGTTTTGGAGAATGCGTTGAATTCAAACATGCTATTTGCTTCTGCAAGTCTTACAGTACTGGTCAAAACATGGTACTTTCAGGTTGGTTCTTCAAAAAGAAGCTTCGCACCACCGATGAACTCAGAACTACATATTCCAGAACCACTCATGCGACTGCTAGTACTGCTATACCTCCATCCTCTTAATCTCTGTAGCTTTTATTTCGGGACATTTAATCGGATAAATTCTAATTTTCGAGTGTTCCACACAAAAAGCAAAAATAACGTTGCCAAGTGGAACCGAACTCACGACTTCTGGCACTGCAGACCACTCTTTTAACCAAAAGGCTAGAGATACAAAAGAAACATTTATTCACAATTTCTGGATGAATTCAGAGATATTTCTCAGTCTAGAATTCTGGTCCGGCCCGTTTGGAAGTAGTTGACATCCGATTTTCTGAATCAAAAGGCTTTACATATCGTTTTTGATTAAAACCATAACGACGTCAAAGTGGTAGGAGGCCAGTTCAATGTTTTGCTTCAGATCTAGAAGGTTCCTCTCGACGCCGCTTTTCTTAATTTTTGCAGTTTTTAGGTGATTTGCTTTTAGTACTCTGCTTTTATCAGTCAGTACTTGTTGTAGTACTTGCCGATAAGCCAGAATTCAACGTTAACATCTGAACCAACCCGTTTCATGTTTTCAAACTCCTTCCTGTCATTCTCTTCTAGTTTTAGCTGTTTGAGTCGTCGAGCCAACGGAGAACTGCAAACTCTGAGTTACCGTAAACCTTGAAGTTCACTTACGATCTATCCGAGTCAGCTCTGTACTGGTACTTAATCCTGATCCTCCGTTCACGAGCGCGAGCTTCGCGACGCTGAAAAGTCGATATTATTGATTTTCGGACTACACCTACCCTCTTACCTGCTTCTTCTGGCGTTATTTCTTCTGTGAATTTGTAGTTTCGAATTATTCTGATGCAGAAAAGTTATGAAACGGAAAAAATATAACCAACCTTTTATCTTCTTCATATTCAGTCAACTTGAAGGTTATCGGGTAGTAAGGGACCTTAAGTTACCGTAGTCGTTGTATTTTGACTTGGATGAGGCATAAACTGCGCACTTCGCGAGGTCAGCCACCTAACCATGATCTAAAAAGTCGCTCTTACCTCGGCATTAGTCATGTTTCAAAATGGCCTAATCAGGTCACGCACGGCCCGGAGAGGTCAAACAAAAGTGATGGAAATGGATCTGTTTCAACCAGAGTTGCATGGAATTCCGACTTCCGACTTCCGCCCTTTTTTCACTTCCGACTTCCGACTTCCGTGAAAAAATTCACTTCCGACTTCCGACTTCCGTTTTGAAAACCTTTACTTCCATGCAACTCTGGTTTCAACTGATCATTTTGTCGGAGACCCAATGCCAGTTCGAACCTCAGCGGCATCAGTTTTTTTTTTTGCTTTTTCTCCAAATCATGATCAAAATCTGAGAGAGAACATAGTGGAGGAGTTTCACATGAACTGAGTCAAAACTACAGTAGTATGTCAATCTATTAACAAAACTATACAGTATATATAGCTACGAATAAGATTATGTCCGCTACAGTATGTCAAATCGCTGTGATCTTTCACCGAATTATCAAATTAACGTAGGGCATTTCGTAAATTCCTTATCGTTCAATGTTGCAAATCGCTGTCGTCTTCCAGAATCAGAATGATCCCAGATTTATTGTGTAAGTTTTTGTTTTTCCATAAACGACGGCTTCACATAAGAAAGTTGGGAGGTAGTTTTTGGATTTACCTTTTAGATTTTCCCACTGTACAATTGGAAAAAGATGGATTCCGTCGTTACCCCGAAAATCCGTTGAAATCACTTCAACCGATTTCTACAAAATTTTCATCTTTCACAAACACAATAGATCATAAGTTGAGATTCAAAGATCTTCACAGTTAATAACTCCTCATGGATTTCCATAAAAGCAAAAATAGTCGCACTCTCGGTTTATATGAATAAAAACAAGTACTTCACCTTTCTGAGCATGTTCTCACTGTTTTCTATAGAGTCAACGTACTCGAAGTACTATTTTCATGTATTGACAAAAATATTAGCTGAAAAAAATAGATTAAAATATTTCTTTTTTTCGTGAGATGAAGTTATATTTGTTTCCAACACTAAACACATGCTGAATAACCAATATTTGATGATATTTCAGAATATCGATTGGTAACAGAGTCATATCTTCATGTCGCTCCTACTTCCTCATTTCGCTTTCTCTCTCACTACACGTATACATGTAGCCTAGCATCAAAGACTGCTTCCAATGTCTCCAGACTGATCTTGTCACGTGCTAAAACATTCAAACGGCCTCTAATTCGATTTCTCTCATTCCGGTCGAAAGTAAACGATCGGCGACATTTTCGAGGGATATGCCGAGTTTGGTACTGTAACTCTAGATCCAGGTACCCTTATCTGGGTACTGTATCTATTGGCCTAGTGTACTCTCGTGCCTAGTGTACTGTTACTCTCGAACAAAGTACAGTATGAGTACTGTATCCGGGAACTTTACATGTAAATTCAGATCTTGATACTGTAACTCTATATCTGGGTACTGTACCTATTGGCCTAGTGAAATGTTACTCTCGAACAAAGTACAGTATCCGGGAACTGTACCTATTGGCCTAGTGTACTGTTACTCTCGAACAAAGTACAGTATGAGTACTGTATCCGGGAACTGTACATGTGAATTCAGATCTTGATACTGTAACTCTATATCTAGGTACTGTACCTATTGGCCTAGTGTACTGTTACTCTCGAACAAAGTACAGTATGAGTACTGTATCCGGGAACTTTACATGTAAATTCAGATCTTGATACTGTAACTCTATATCTAGGTACTGTACCTATTGGCCTAGTGTACTGTTACTCTCGAACAAAGTACAGTATGAGTACTGTATCCGGGAACTTTACATGTAAATTCAGATCCTGATACTGTAACTCTTTATCCGGGTACTGTATCGATTGGCCTGGTGTACAGTTACTCTCGAACAAAGTACAGTTTGAGTACTGTATCTGGGAACTTTACATGTAAATTCAGATCCTGATACTGTAACTCTATATCTGGGTACTGTACCTATTGGCCTAGTGTACTGTTACTCTCGAACAAAGTACAGTATGAGTACTGTATCCGGGAACTTTACATGTAAATTCAGATCTTGATACTGTAACTCTATATCTGGGTACTGTATCGATTGGCCTGGTATACTGTTACTCTCGAACAAAGTACAGTATGAGTACTGTATCCGGGAACTTTACATGTAAATTCAGATCTTGATACTGTAACTCTTTATCCGGGTACTGTATCGATTGGCCTGGTGTACTGTTACTCTCGGAAAAGGTACTGTACATGAAAATATTATCATCTTAGATAATGTAACCTTATATCTCGGTACTGTAACTTGATATCATGTTGCTGTAACTCTATATCTTGTTACAGTATCGCTACAAAATTTCACACTCTGTTGAAACTATCAATTGAAACATAAATGAATGCACTTTTAGGATAAGCAGTGGGAAAAAGTCGTTTTTTAAATTTTCCTTTTAAATTGTGAAATGATCTGTTTCAGACTTTTGTCGAATACATCATAGGAGACCAGTTGGTTAACCCAACCTAATAAAAGGGTTATAAAAACGATGATAATTGAGTTATTCGAGCCTCTTTCGGACATATGTCAGAATTGATTCGATTTACGGGTCTAAATGTTCCTTCCATATCCATATCGGGTTGTTTTCACTGTTTCGAGTCATATTGAATCACTTCCTTGTCTCCTCGCCTTTCCTATCGTGAAGATCCCATTTGCCTACTTGAGCCGATAATGATAAAAACAGCCCTAGACAGAGTTACCGTAGGAAACAGTACTCAAAGGATACTGTAACTCTTTGTTTTCCAATTTTGTAGCACTAAATATTGTTTACAGTTCAGCTTCACAAACATCAACCAATCTATTTCCCCAAACGATCTATTTTGCAACACAAAATAATAGATCTAGGTAAAGTAACAGTAACTTTCACTTTTGTTACAGTACCCCAGGGTACTGTAAGTATTTGACTTCCATTTCTGTAGCACAGAATTTCGACGACAATTCAGCTATAGTATATTCTATTAGGTTGTCGATTAAGTCCCCGAATTTTTTGGGGTGTTTTTGAGTACACATCCTGGCTTTCCAAGACCACAACCGCCCCTCTCCTTCAGTGGATTATTATTGTCGAGTCTTCCCCTTGCTAGTAGTCTGAGTGAGTATTCACTCAGTTCCATTGATTGGAAATGGTAACGCTGTTTTTCCGCGGACATTTTCGCGTCCGTCATGTTTTGCTATTTCTTCACGTTTATGACTCCAACCAAAAGGGAGCCAGGGATGGTTTTCACTAAACGTACGACTGAATACTCCTTTCTGCTGGTACATTCAACAAATTTTACACATAAATAAATGAAAAGAGCTACAACCTCGAACATGTCCCAAGGTCAGGTCGTCGGTCTGAGATGATTATTGACTAGCTACTTGAAGCCGTGGAGGCTGAGCCACGTGTGAGTATTTGTGAACTGGAGCCAACAGTTGGCTTCAACCATACCACAATTGCTGAGAGACTCAGGCCTATCAACAAGAAAGAGACGTTCGAAAGATGGATAATTTATGGTATCACCGATTTTGATCAAATTTGGAGGGTCGATATGCCGATGTCTCTGCTCACCTCTCAACGCCGTCTTCAATGGCAGGATCACATCATCACTAAAGATAAGAAGTGGATAGTCTACTCTAATGTTGTACGGAAGACCGCTTGTTTAAATGCCGATTCCCCTGTTCCAGACGTTCCCAAAGCTGATTTTCATGGCAAAAAAGTGATGCTCTCCGTCTAGTGGTCCGTTCGTGGCATATAGTATTGGGAGGTCTTGAAGGCTAGTACTATTATGAACAATGAACTTTATGTTCGTCAGCTACGAGTCCTCAAAGCTCATCTCATTTCTACTCGCGGAGCCGATGCAAAAATCTATCTTCAACATGACAGCGCTCAACTCCATGTTAGTAAATTAACCAAGACTGAGCTACTCGATTACGGTTGGACCCATCTACCTCACCCACCCTATAGTTTTGATCAAACTTTTTCTTATTTCAATATGGTTTCTGGCCTCCAACGATGTAAAGACGGAAATAATTACGCTGATATAGTCGAGGTCGAATCCGCGCTCCGCAACTTCTTCCAGTCATACGGCGAGACCTGGTATCGCCATGGCATTGAGAAGCTACCCCAACGTTGAGAACAAGTCATAGATAGTGATGGCCAATATCATATTAATAATAGAACAAGGGGACCGCCCCCTTTTTCGTGAGGCAAATTTTTGGGTGGTCCTTTTTTGTTTTGATGGGGGGAGGGTTGGAGGGAGGGATTGTGCAAAAGTGGCCGGGGCAGGATTCGAACGCGCGTTGGGAGATTAACGAGCGGACGCGTTAACCACTCGGTCACCGCTGCACGTTTTTCGTTTGTGCTTCACGCGTGACCACTGGGGGGGCCTCGCAGGTTGTTGCATTAGTTCTAGCCAAACTTGCATTAGTGTTCGCCGTGTTTGAAGAGAGAGAGGGAGTGAGTGAGAGAGATAGAGAGGGAGAGAGAGAAAGAGTGAGAGAGAGAGAGAGGCAGAGGGTGAGAGAGAGAGAAAGATAGAGAGGAAGAGAGAGAGAGAGAAAGATAGAGAGGGAGAAAACATTGAGAGAGAGAGAAATGGCAAAGACTTTGTCTCTAAAAACCACTTCTTTTTCCGTTTAAAACGTCGGAAATTGTGATTTTGTGAGGAAAAAATAGAAAAAAGGGCTCTGAGCGTAGCGAGGATTCCCTGCTTGTATATAATATCACCATTGTGCACTGTTGAGATAATGATAAAAGAAATTTTCTACAAAAAATTCGGATACTTAATCGACAACCTAATATAGTATAAGCAATCTATGACCGTACGTGAAGAAACTAACAAATATCGAAAGATGATCGATGACACTTCAATCAGTCACTAAAAATCTGGTATTCTGCACTCTATTCATGTGATCGACTTGTCTTCTTCATCTGTGTAGGTTTTTCACTTTAAGCTGTTAGTATTTTGTGGGCGTGGCCAGCGAATGAGCATTGAAAAACTATCCGTTATCATGTACTTTCTTCCATCAGGTGATATAAATTTTTTGAAAAGTTACCTGGTATGATTATCTACTTCCCTTTTACCTTCTTTTTACTACCCAATCTGGGAAAAAGTGGAAAAGAGGCGTGGCCAGCAAATGAGCTTTGAAGAACTATCCGTTGACCTTTTTTCCATAATATAAATTTTTTGAAAAGTTACCTGGTATGATTATCTACGTCCCTTTTACCTTCTTTTTACTACCCAATCTGGGAAAAGGTGGGAAAGAGGCGTGGCCAGCAAATGAGCTATGAGGGACTACACTTTGACAGTTTGTTCCTCATGGTAGTTAAAATTTGCTACTTTTTTTTCAAGGTTAGGCCATTAAAGTTTTTTTTTCCATTTTCACCATGTCGCCATGGAAATATCACAAAGTTAGCAAAAGGGGCGTGTCCAACAAATGAGCTATGCGGAACTATTCATCAGGGGTTAGATCAAATATTGCTACTTTTTCTTCAATACTCGATCTTCAAAGTATTTTTCCTTCATTCGCACTATCTAACCATAAAAAATGAGAAATTCAACAAAGGGGCGTGGCTTGCGAATGACCTTCCAGTTACTTCCCGCCCGACCTGCCACGGGTTCCGCAAAGTTTTCCATAAACAAACAGCGCCTCAAACAACATTGGTCAACCTAAAAAACATAAATTAGCGAAGCCCCTACTTGGAACATCGGTGGAAACCATAAATCTGAAATTTCAAATTTCATCGGATTAATCTTTTTTATTCGTGCAGTTTGGTGTTCATGTTTTACGGTTTTCAAAGTTTCCATTTTAGTTTGCACTTCGCTCTTTTGTTTCTATGTACTACATACAATGACAAATTTTGATATTTTTTTTCAAAAACGGAAAAAATAAACAGCTTAGTTCTAAAATTTTGAAAGTTTGAGTCAAATTGAATCTTTTTGCTTCTCAAATTTGAATTTCCATAATGAGCAGAAAAGATAATTCATGAACCACCTTAAATTATTTTTTGATTGAATTTTCAATAAAAAAGTATAAAAATCTCAAATAACGGCTTATTTCATTCAAATTTTCCCTAAAAACCACTAAAAAGTGCTAAATCGCTGAATCTGACTTCAAATTAGTTAATATTAATAAAAACTAAAGCAATTTCCGCTTCCGACACATTCTAGTCCCATGCGTCATAGGAAAAATTAAATGGACGTCTCTAATTATATCTTTTCAAATTTCTGTCTTTGTCATTTCGTCTTGACTTTTCCGCATTCAGTACAGTTGCAAGACACAACCACAAGAATGTCCTATCCTGCTTCATACACTTTGTCCCGTAAAGATAGGGACATGTCCCATGAGAACCAAGTCATGTCCCCTACGAATCAAGTCATGTCCCCTACGAATCGAGTCATGTCCCTTACGAATAAAGGAATATGATCAAGTCATGTCCCCTATGAATAAAGTAATGTCCCCTACGAATCAAGTCATGTCCTCCTACGTATAAAGGAATATAATCAAGTCTCGTAAGAAATCAACCATGTCCCATACAAAAAGGGGTATGTCCCATAGAGATAGGGACATGTCCCATAAGAACCAAGTCATGCCCACTACAAATAGTCTCGTGCAAGAGAAAAATAATCAATAGCCATGTCCCATACAAATATGGGTTTGTCCCATATGAATAAAGTTAAAGATAAATTGTTGTCTCGTAAAAGAAGAATTATGTCCCATAAAATAAAGTCATGTCCCATGAGAACATGGCCGTGTCCCATAGATATAAATTAATGTCCCATAAATTTATTTCCATAGAATACATTTCATCGAGTCTCCCAATTGCAAAATGTCGCCGACCTGTCGCGGGTTTCGCCTAAAATCCAACTTTCAGAATGAGGTTATTCATCTCGATTCTCAGCAGCTTGGTCATGGGATCCCAATGTATTTGCAAAAGTCCCCCTTCTCCTCAACATCCTAACATCGTCGTGTTGATGATTGACGATCTCGGTGAGCCGCGACGCTTAACCGCGATGCGGAAGAAGTTGTTCAGGATTTGGGGACATCGCTGCGTACGGTCATCCTACACAGGAGTTCACTCAATTGGACCGGATGGCCAGAGAGGGGACCAGGTTCACACAGGCCTATTCAGGCGATTCCATGTGCAGTCCTAGTCGAGCATCGTTTATGACAGGTTGGTTGACCGCGCTGCAGGACCGCGCTACAGGACCGCGCTGCAGGACCGCGCTTCAGGACCGCACTGTGTAGTTCCTTGGTCATTATCACAATAACTTTTTTCAAACCCTACCTAAGGGCGCAAAAGAACAGTAAGAAATGCAAGTCACTCGAAGAGAATTAAAAACGCGCCGCAAGACTGCACCGCTCAAAAATGGGCGTTTCCATTCAATCAGCATCGAATACATCCCAGGTCGTCTACCTATTCGTCTCGGCATCGTAGGTGGACGTCGAGTGTTCGTCCCATTCGACATCGGAGGTCTGCCCAAAAACGAAATCACCATGGCTGAGATGTTGAAGAGTGCCGGATATGTAACAGGTTTGTGGCTAGTTTGTGTCATGTCGAAAGAAAAGCATTTTTCCATGTGAATATGTCCGCCCACTTAAGTGAATTTCGTGAAGCCGGTTTTTTGATGTCGGATTTGATTAGGGGGAAGAGGGGTTGTGCAAAAGTGGATGGTAATTGACAGGATTCGAACGCGCACAGACCAAGTAGAAATCCAACGCGTTAACCACTCGGTCACCGACGCACATTTTTTGCTAGCGCTGCACACGTGACCACTGCGGGCCCACAAGTGTTTGCATTGGTTCTAGCCCGACTCGCTTTAGTTCTCGCCGTACTTGAATTGTACAGGAGTGTGAAAGCGAACATGGAGTAAAAACCACTTATTTTTTCAATGAAAAAGTGGTTTTGTAATGAAAAAAGGGGCTCTGAGTGTAGCGAGGACTACCTGCTTGTTACAGGAATGATCGGAAAGTGGCATCTGGGAATTAACGAGAAAAACTCGAGTGACGGTGCTCATTTACCTTCCAGAAGAGGTTTCGACTTTGTTGGCGTCAATCTTCCTTTCACCAACGTTTGGCAATGCGATACTACGCGAGTGAGTTCTTGTT
>OZ022250.1:977223-984962 GCA_963978915.1 Caenorhabditis parvicauda | reverse complement strand
GTACCTCTCTAGAGTCGTAATTCAAAAAATATGGGTTTCTTTTTTGAAGAATTCGTGCTGCTGTTTATTTCTGTCTGACTTCTCTGCGTGTTTGCTATCTTTTCTGCTTCTCTCTCTCTGTCTGGTCCCTCTTCACTCTCTCCCTCTCTTTCCCCAACCGCGCTCGCAACCGCATCGCAGGTTGATTATTCCAGTCGTTTCAGACCATGCACAATCGATACGATTATTCCGTTACTGAGAAGAGTTCGATCGTCTGGGCCGTCGCTGCGGGAACCATAATTGGAACAGGTCCGATCAACTTTCTGTACATCAAGTATGGTGCCAGGTACTGTATCCAGGTTACTGTAGGTGGTTACTGTATCTTACAGATGGCCTTTCTTCGTCGCTGGAATGCTTTCAAGTTTGGCTACAGCACTCACCCCGTTTGGAGTTAACATGGGAATCGGATGGCTCTTGGCTATTAGGTTTATTCAGGTTGGTCTGCAAAAAAAACATGCATCTCTTGCATATAGGCTCCGCCCACAACATCGGATACGTGAATTTTTTTCGTCTCGAAGTTTCTCTACGACGATAACATCAATAACGCACCTATTGCGTTTTAGCTCCACCCATAACTGGATACAAAATGGACATTTACACTTTGTTTCATACTTGAGAACTGATGATAGCTGACACTCTGAATCCATTGCATCGAAAACCATGCACCTGTTGCACTTTAGCCCCGCCCCTTTCGATGATCACATTTCAGGGACTTGCATACAGTGCTGACTTTGCCGCGATCGGAATCGTCTGTGTACGATGGGCTCCATTAGCTCAAACAGGTCTCTTCATCTCGGTTCTGACCTCCTTCTCCCCTGCGGCTACAGTAATGACCAACGCGGCTTCTGGATGGGTACGGTACTTTGGGTGACTACGGTAATTTTGTAGTTCAGCTCTGCAAGTCGTCCATGGGATGGCAATCGGCCTTCTATATCCACGCAGCAGTCGGATTTATCATCTTCTTCTTGTGGATCCTGATGTACAATGATGACCCTGAGGTATGGTGGGTGTGCAGTGCGGTCAGGCAGAGCGGTTTTGAGAAACTTTCTGTAAAACATCAATTTCTCATTTTTCCAGTAATTAGATATTACTTTTTGTGGACCAACAAAAAATTTGAGTGGAAAATTGGAGAATTCCGAACATGCGGTTTCGATCCTGCTCGATTGATTTTTGCCTTTTCTCAATATCCCTTCCAGCTTTCCCATAGCGTTTCGGCTAAGGAACTCTCCACAATCCAAAAGGACAAAACCAAAGCACACATTGAGAGAGACAGTTTTGTACCTTACTGGGTGAGTTAAGACCTTAATAATGACCCTAACGTTCTTATTTTAAGGAAATCATCAAAAACAAAGTGATTGTTACTGTTTGGCTCAACGCGTTCTTCGAAATGACCACATTGATTTTGTTGTTGACATATTCTCCAATCTACTTCAAGAAGGTCCTCAAATTCTCGGTTATTGAAACAGGTTGGTTGGTCTCTGGCCTAATGGTTAACAATTTTGGTTCTTACCCTGGAGACCGGGGTTCGAGTCCACCACATTGCAGATACTTTTGCTTTTTTGATTCGGAAGGGGATTCTTAAAAATTATGCCTAAAGTTGAATATTTTGCTTTTTCATTTGAAAGTTTGAAAAAATGTTGAAAGTGTCGGTTTTCCGACCCAGAATACTTAAAAAATTGCTAGAAAGCACGAGTTATAATTGCTGTGAGCTGTGAAAACCGTAAGAGTAAGCATGTCATCAATCTTTTCAATATCAGGAGTTCTCATCTCCCTGTCCGCAGTAGCTCACATGCCAGCAAAGCTCATTTCTGGATGGTTGTCTGACAGAAAATGGGGATCTGAACGTCTCCGAATGATGGTCTTCAACACCAGCTCGGTGGGGCTAGCTGGAGCTCTCTGCTGTTGTCTGGCTTTTGTACCGCCAGAGTGGAAGTATACAAGTTAGTCTTTTCCTTCCTATTAAATAACATTTCTGAAAAAGAGAGTGCCCAGACATTTCAGAAAACTTTACTTATCACTTTTGGTCATTCCAAAAGTAGGTCAAAATCGCTTACTTGAAAAAATTATAATCACTCCTTGAGAAATGTTACAGTTACTTTTGAAACTGTTCTTGTTTAATAAGGATTGAAATTGAGAAAAATACATGGAAAATACCAAAAGGCGACAGAAAAGTTGTCATCCGGGGCAAAAAAAGCAAAAAGCTGGGGAGATCTTTACTTTTCTCGTTGGATAATGAAGGTATTCTTGAAAAGAGTTAGATCTAACTCGCTTTTCAATGAAATGGATAAGATCAATTTCCAAATCATGTTCAATTTGATTGAAAAAAAACCGGATTAAGGTGTTGTTCTCTTCTCCGTCGTCTATACGCTTATGGGAACCAACTGCGGAGGATTCTATAAATGTGGAACTTTTGCTTCAAGGTTGGCACTCGTACAACGATAACATTATCATTAACCGAGTTCAGACAATACGCTCACTTCGTCTTGGCCATGATTCAATTCATGAAGTGCATCGCATTGTTCGTTGCTCCTCTGACCGTCGCGATGTTCGTTCATGATGAAGAGAGTCACACTGAGTGGGGCTACGTTTACATTCTGAACGGAGGGTTGATGGTTGTGGTAAGTTATTCTGTTCGCCGACCTGCAGCGGGTTTCGCCAAACTACTTGTTCTAGTCTGAAGTAGAATAAAATACTGGACCTCGATGTCTGAATTCCTAAGTAGGTCAAAAGTTACAGTAATCCTTTCAATATAGATTTTGAAAAAGGCTACAGCACATATCTAGAAAAAAGTCTGACCGATTTCAAACTCGCGGGAGTCGCATTTTTGTAAAATGAGTACGGTAGGGTCGGGACTCTCACAACGAACAGTCAGATCTTTGTGGATTTAAATTATTATTCTTACTTTCAGTCCATTGAAATTGAAGGCGCATTACTTAATCGTTCATGTATTTCAAAGCGAAACTGTTACGGTAACTAAGTAACCGATTTACGGAGGTCAGACTTTTTTACAGGTAGAGGAAGATATGTGTACAGCTACAGTCACAAGCTCATTTTTTGAAGAAAATTTGAGTTGATCAAAAAATACAGTAACCAAAAACATTGATGGTTTTGAGTTGATTAAAAATTCTACAGTACCCTTTTTTCAGGCCAACTTCATCTTCTTCCCAATCGCCACAGACAAACCAGCTGAATTCACTCATATCACCCGTCACACTATTGAACAAGCTAAGAAGGACAAGGAGGTGGAAAAAAATAAATCAATAATTTCAATCAATAATTACAGCTGGAAGCGTCAAAACACTGAATGTGCATAGACTTCAGTCAACAGAAAAATACGGGCGGCCAAAAATCAGAGGATAATTAATCGAATCTTTGGCCATTGCAAAATTGTTACATATTTTGTTAATAAAACTTCAAAAGCGATGTGGAACCTAATAAAATCTCCTATTCGTCAAATTGGATTAAAATCTAAAATCAGATTCTTTTTATTTAGCTCTTTTTTTTCATTTAAGAGAATATTGAAATCTATTTGATGATTATAGTATTTTATTATGTTTCTTAGCAGATTGAAATAACTCTAAAAATAATTACGGTATTTTCGAAAATAAGGAACCAGATCTGGAAACAGAAGTTCAGATTCAATTTATGCTGGAAAGACATAGAAATCAAGATAAGAACATGTAGGGTACACCATCACCTTTCTAGATGAAAAAGCAAAAATTATGACTTGGAGTGGGATCGAACTCATACTCATACCATACTTCAGAGCCTTTAATGTTTTCGTCATGCCAATACTAATGTACTGTGTTGAAACTTTTGCCCCTCCACTTTCTTCAAAATCTGCAAAGTTACTAGAGCAGCCTCTAAAATACTTTTCCCGTATAGTATTTTGTCGTTTGAATATAAAATTCTCGTCCTATAGCCATCGACTCTCTGTTGCAGGCTGTTCTAGTATCTTCCGAGAAAGAACTAACCGTATTTTATTCACTCTTGCCAAAATCTTGTTGAAACTAACGTATTACCCGAATTCGGATCACTACATTAGACTGAGCCAATCTCAACGTCGACCTTGGTGTATTTCTCTTAACCCTTCCATCAACAGTTCCTTTTTGTCTTTTGCGGTACCTATATGGAATCGTATCTGTCATTTACTTCCGAGAGAGTTGAAACTGGGGGATGTGAAAAGAATCGTAAAATCTATTCCTAACGCGAAATTATTCATCGACATACCCCAGTCTCTACTCTGAATGTGGCCATCTTGGCCACCCCATTCTTCTCATTTCTAAGATTAAGAGAAATTTCACTCAACCTCTCATCGATGGATCGTGACGCTATGCCTTGACGACTCACAACGCTCTCAAAGGCTCGGTGACCGCAGTTCCTCATTCGATCGATGCCAGTTCATAAATTTCTATTTATCTATTGTTTGGTATTATTCACCCTTGTTATATTAACTCGTTGGAACCTTCTAAATTACGGTCATATACAACTTGACAGATTGCTGGATAGGATCGTTCTAAATACCCTGATCGAACTACTAACACCATTGTTCTATCAATACTAACACCAGTATTTAGTTCTTTCCTTTCTGGTACCCTGGCAAAGTCTTGTTTATCTCTGAAGTCAATTTTTTGCAAAAAATGCTACACTGTCCTGACCGGAGCAGTTTCTGAAACAGGTTCTAAGAGTCACCACATTCCCTTATTTGTTCGAGCTTTAAGCGGCTATTGCTGGCCGTTGTTGAAGCTTAAGTATTTTTATTCGTTATGAATAAATATTATTATTATAACTCGGACCTCCAGGGTGACAGCCAAACATCTTATCCACTAGACCAGAGACATCTTTCATGAAGCTTTTTCAAGAAAAATAAATTATTTATTAGAATCTATCTAAATTTAACGTCCTTTGTAGTTGAATACTCCGAAACTCTTGGCGGTCTGGCAGAAGGTGTTAGCATGGTTCTGAATATTTTTACTTTTTCGTATTTTTTGGATTTTCTTACCATGCACAGAGGGAGCTTGTTAGCAGCCTCCTTAGCGCATTTGCAGAAATTCTCATCACATGTTTCTCTCTTATGCTTCGCAGAATAACAGTGTCCGTGATCAAGGCAGCACTTGTCCAGAGCTCCTGAAAGTTATGATTGCAAAAAGTTCCTGCCTTATGCTGGAATCGAACCAGCGACCTTCTGTTTACTAGACAGACGCTCTGCCACTGAGCCAATAAGGCGACGATTTGACGCCAAAATGTTACACTCACTCAGTCTCCCCTTACAATCGTTTTTCACTAGCAGTTCGGCAAACGAGGACTGGAGATGATCATTTCCACATGAAAAACGGGCCGAAACAAAGATGAAGCAGAGAATTGCCAGGAGAATGAACTGTCTCATCTGGAAATATCAAAGTTACGTAAAGATTAGCGTAAGATTTAAAAGGATCTAAGCTTCCGCGATGGTTTTATAGCCGTTTTATATCCAGTTTCGTTCCATTCCGATAAGAAATAACCGGCCATTGCGTAACGTAACACAACAATGTACCCATATGTAACTTTCGATTCTGCACGTCGAGCTTCGGTAGATCAAAAGTGGGAACATGGAGAGCTATAATAAGACAGATACTCCAAAACTTTTCGTGGACCGGCATTGGATCGTAGATGGGCGACAGATGGACCAGGCGACAGATGGACTGTAGATGGGCGACACACGGACCGGTGGCGGGGAGAGTGCGCTGCGTGTCAAATTTGGACCGGCATTGGATCGTAAATGGGCGACACATGGACCGGGCGACACATGGACTGTAGATGGGCGACACATGGACTGGCCCATGGATGATCTAATCGGCGAAACCCGCGATATGTCCGCGAGTGGCTGCAATGACCTATCTAGCGCTCGACGACTTTTTAGATCGTTTCTTCTCTGCACTTCGGAGTAGGAACGATTGTAAGCCGAACTATAGCATGTAATGTGTGTTCGCACATGTTAGTTCCAACAATGGACTATTTTTGAACTGATGAACATTGGGCTATATTTGTCCACTTAGGTTCAGTTCTGGCTTGAAAGTGGTACCCACTATCATATATCAGGGGTCCGGATATGGAAGGAAAATATTTCATGTGTCATACCCCCGCAAAAGTTATGTGTGTCCACATAATGTATCAAACTGATATTGAACAGTGAATGAATTAGACAGTGCGACTATGAGTGGGCGACACATGGACCGGGCGACACATGGACCGAACCGGCAACGGACCGTAAATGGGCGACACATGGACTGCGGACGGGCGACACATGGACCGGACCGGCATCGGACCGTAAATGGACCGGCATTGGACTGTAATTGGGCGACACATGTCCGAGACGACTGTCGCCCATCTACGGTCCAATGCCGGTCCACGAAAAGTTTTGGAGTCTCCCATTTACGATCCAATGCCGGTCCAAATTTGACACGCAGCGCACTCTCCCCGCCACCGGTCCATCTGTCGCCTATCTACAGTTCATCTGTCGCCCGGTCTATCTGTCGCCCACTCACGGTCCAATGCCGGTTCGCCAAAAGTTTTCGAGTAGAGGTCTACGGACTCTCCAACAATATCACACTGTCTCGTCGCCTCTGCGTCTCGCTCTTCTCACATACTTTTGCACTCCTCCTCGATCTGCACTTATAACGAAAGTGTGATCTGAACCATTTCCCTACATATAAGCTTACGAGGTGCAAATTTTTTGTGATAATCAAGTTTAAACTTTTATCAAATCTTGGGTTTGTACCTAGCTAGGCCTTCAAACCTTACCTTACCTGAGCCAAAAAATTTCAGGTGTCACAAAGATAGATGAAGGAACATTCATGATTCAGTCTACTCTTTCGTAGTAAATCACGATCTGTCAGCAGGGACTACAGAAACTCGCAAATTTTACTTTCAATTTCTGTTTTCTGTGTACTAACTTTCTGGTTTCGAGCATGAAAATAAAAATCTATTGAACACTCGAAACGCCGTGCTTCAAAGACGGGAGTGAGGAATTTGAGACATCACAAAATGGTTTTCACAATGTCACTTGCACAAACAGCCTACATCGAAAAGTAAAAGTCAGAAAACCGTATAAGCTGACAAGTAGTTTATTTATGATCATCAAAACAATTATCAACTAGTCTTGTTAAATACGACTTCCTTCATTGACGATGACAGCACAAAGTCGCATTGATGGTTGCACGCAGGTAGTCTTCGGACAAATCGTCCCATCACTTTACCAAGGTCTTCTTCGGGCCCTTGAAACTTTAGTCTTTATTTTGTTCTACAAGACCCTCAAGATGAAACGGTCAACCGAATTCAGGTCTGGCGACGACAGTGGCCATTGAATTTTGGCATGGACGCAGCCGAATGATTTATAACAAATTATAAGGACATGATTCTTCCCATTAGCACATCGACATGACAACTTCTCCACAGGTCGGCGAGATGTTGACCCTCACACTTCGCGCTTCAGAGTTCCGCCATGTGTACACTGATAATCTGTTTACAGAGTGAGTGAACCATCTGGTCATTCGATCGTTTCAGGCCTCGTCAATGATTCGATGATTTCTATTCTTTTATTGACTTTATGGATTCTGGAGGTTGGAGGTTCGTTTTTTTTTTTTGATACGGTAGGTTACTGTACTTTAACGTTTGAGTAACACAAAAATATGTTTCAGGAGAATGTTATTCCTGCACCAGCA
>OZ022250.1:959723-974723 GCA_963978915.1 Caenorhabditis parvicauda | reverse complement strand
GTTGTTATGATGAGCATACTATAGACACTTTTGTTGTTTTCTGCTTCTCCTTTTTTCGTTTCCTTATGGTTTCTCGTTTTCTGAATAACAGACGGAATCTTCACAAGCTTTGAATTTATGGAAACCTTCCTAAATTACAGTCAAACACAACTTGTCAGACTACTGGTTGGAATTAATCAGAACTATTAACAACAATGTACTAAAAATCATATTCAGTTCTTTTCCTTCTGGTAATTTATTAAAATTATCCAAAGTTTTTTTTGCTAAAAGTCGCATAAGTGTCCTTACCGGAGCAGCTTTTGAAAGGTTCTATTTTTCATTGCATATGAACCTTTTTCTCAATAAATAAAGCTGTGATAGCAAAAAAAATTAAGGAATTCAGAATGCACATAGTTTCCTCTACCTGTAAAAAGTCTGACCTCCGTAAATCGGGTACTTATTACTGTAGCAGTTTCGCTTTGGAATACAAGAACGATTAAGTAATGCGCATTCAATTTCAATGGAATGAAAATAAAAAATAGTTTAATTCCACAAATATCTAACGGTTCGTTGCGAGAGTCCCGACCCTACCGTACTCATTCTGCAAAATTGAGATTAGAGCGCGTTGGGAATCTGTAAGATTCTTCTCGTTCTTGAATGAAATCTTTCAGGATGCTCAACATGGCTCATGATCGCCACCTTCCTCCATCTCCCCGTCTCCACTACTCATTCAGTGGTTGGGTCAACTCTCGGATTCTCTATTGCTCTGAAAGGTCTCAATGGAATCAACTGGGGAATGGTAATCAATATCCGTACGTTGTGCTAAGCCGCGTTGCATGAAAATAAAATTCAGTCCTATCATGGGTAATTTCACCACTCTCGGCTGGAATCGTTGCATTGGTTCTTTATATCATCGTAGATCATATCATTTTGAGACAGGTTGGCTTTTTTTTGTAATTTTGGGATGGAAGTTTACAATTTTTGCAATTATTAAAGTTACAATCGTTCACTTTCTAACTCAAACTTCACTAGATTTCACTCAATTTTGAATATATTTCTTTAGATCTAACCCTAGTTCGACCAGATTTAAGTTGAATTCTAAAACGGACTTACTAGCTCTATCTCCACTTTTGGCATTAGATCTAACTCAGTTTTCACTAAATATAATAAGACAATTTGGCTGTTAAAATATCTAACTCAACTTTCACTAGATTTAGTTTACCTTTTTTTTGTAATTTTGTTTTTGTAATTTTTTTTGTAATGCTTTTTTTTGTAATTTTGGGATGGAAGTTTACAATTTTTGCAATTATTAAAGTTACAATCGTTCACTTTTATCATATCTAACTCAAACTTCACTAGATTTCACTAAATTTTGAATATATTTCTTTAGATCTAACCCTAGTTCGACCAGATTTAAGTTGAATTCTAAAACGGACTTACTAGCTCTATCTCCACTTTTGGCATTAGATCTAACTCAGTTTTCACTAAATATAATAAGACAATTTGGCTGTTAAAATATCTAACTCAACTTTCACTAGATTTAGTTTACCTTTTTTTTGTAATTTTGTTTTTGTAATTTTTTTTGTAATGCTTTTTTTTGTAATTTTGGGATGGAAGTTTACAATTTTTGCAATTATTAAAGTTACAATCGTTCACTTTTATCATATCTAACTCAAACTTCACTAGATTTCACTAAATTTTGAATATATTTCTTTAGATCTAACCCTAGTTCGACCAGATTTAAGTTGAATTCTAAAACGGACTTACTAGCTCTATCTCCACTTTTGGCATTAGAGCTAACTCAGTTTTCACTAAATATAATAAGACAATTTGGCTGTTAAAATATCTAACTCAACTTTCACTAGATTTAGTTTACCTTTTTTTGTAATTTTGTTTTTGTAATTTTTTTTGTAATGCTTTTTTTTGTAATTTTGGGATGGAAGTTTACAATTTTTGCAATTATTAAAGTTATCATTCCGACGCTCCGCGTTGACGCTGCCTGTCTCGTTTTTCTTTTAATTTTAATTTCCAATTTTTCACTTTTTCCGGTCTTCTGACTGATTGTTTGTTCCTTTTCTCTGTTTAGGATCATTATTCAATGGTTGGGTCATCGAATGAGCCCTTGCTCGCTGCTGATAAAGGTCTCTCACGGAAACGCGGGAATAGCCAAAATCTGGCAGTCAAAAATGGTGCCGGTTGCTCCAACGTCTCCCCATCTTTTTCCCCTCGGAGAAAATATCTTCGTTCGGGATATTTGAGGGGTCGGGTTGCAGCAACAGGCGGCATAAAAAAGAGTAAGGCGTCTATGACCGCAAGCACTCCCCATGCCAGTTCTCTCAAAGGACAACTCCTTCTTTCAAAAGAGAACAACCTTTTGCTTGAGGATAAAGTAAGGAGTCTCACTGAGGCTCTCGCTTGTTCTGAAAGCAAAATTGAGGCTCTGGAGAAAGAGGTGTTGTTCCTAAGGGAGAACACTCTCCAAATTAACAGGCTCAACGTGAACTTGAGCGAATCCTTGAAATTGAGCGAAGCGAGGTTCATGAACCAATGCTCTATTGCTTCTCACGATCAGTGTGAGCAGATGGACATGGGTGCATCAACCACGGCCTCAACTAAAGGATCGCCAAGAAGTTTGGTGTTAGACCAAGCACTTGCCTCTCTAGAGGCTAAGCGTTTGGCAGAGCAAATGGCCAAAAAGGCTTATTTTGCTGTTGTCGAGCGCCTAGCCGACACTAGAAATGAGGTAGGTGCCGAAGCTGACACCAAACTCATCAATGAAGTATGCCGAAAAGTCGGGCTTCAGGATGAGTTAGTGACGTGTTTTCGCCATAATCCAAAAAAACCGTCAACATCTCCACGGGTCCTGAAGGTAAAGTTCACTTCAGAGGAGGCTCGTAACAAATTCATAGTTACCGCCTTCAAACCTCTGAGGGAACTTTGCTTTGAGAACACCAAAGGGGTCATGTCGGCGCATGCAAATGCTCCACCTCCTCGCCTAAGAAGAGACATGACGCAACCGGAACTCAACCGATTGTACGAGTTGCGTAAGTCCGTCTTCAAAAAAAACGAGGAGGCTGGGGTAATTCGCTACGCTGTACGTGACCTCAAGGAGATTAGACTGGTTCACGAACGTCCACTGGCTCCTTCTAAGACCGGTGACAAGCGTGCCACTTCAGCTAACTAGGGACACTGCCTGCCAACTGATTCATCATCAGACAGCTCGGCTTTGTCTCTTGAAATAAAAATCGTTTGTTGTAACATTAGAAGCATTTTAAATACAGAAAAGCTGAAGTTGGCACTGGCACTTGTTCCTACGTACTTCATTGACGTATTGGTTTTGACTGAAACATTCCTTGACGAGTCGATCCCTGACTCGTATATACACTCCAGTTTACAAGAACTAGAAATTGATTGTGACTTTCTGAGATGCGATCGTCAACCTAATTCCAAGAAAACTAGAGGTGGTGGTGTTATCGTAATCTATAGATCGAATATTCCTGTCTTCGAGGTTGCCTTGCCGTGTTTAACCCAAAACTATGAATCCCATTTTTCTGACTCCATTGCCTTCAAGATAACAAACCATCTTTTTTATGCAATTTACCGCCCTCCCTTTACTAACGCAGAACAGCAAGATTTTCTCTTCTCAAAGATTCTCAATAACTCTTCATCTTTTAAGAATCTTAGCTCAGTTACAGTCTTAGGTGATCTGAATCTCCCTAATGTGAAATGGGTCCACAGCTCAGAATTTATTTACCGCTGTAAATCATTAGTAGAGTTAGTTAGATTCTATTCCCTTTCACAGATAGTAGGTTTTCCTACTAGACCTGGTACAACTGGTCATGGTTCTTTTCTTGATATTCTTTTAACATCAACACCTTTCTCCTTTACCACCCCAATTAACTTAGGTGGCTTTTTAGCGTCCGATCATATTGCCTTCGAGACTAAGTTCTCAATACCTAATTGCAAAATTACACCTACACATAAAACTTCTAACCTAAATTTTATTAACATCAAGAAATGCAATTATGATAATGTTAATAGAACAGTTGCTAATGTTGATTGGGCATGGTTCTTTGGGCACTTTACAGATTTGGATCATAAATACGAAAAATTTGTTGTTTTCTTGGACTCTGTTCTGATCGAAAATTCCCCTGTGTCAAAAAGAACTGATAAACCCAAATTGACTTTCTTAAATGTTAAATCTAGAATTCGTAGACTAAAAGTACATTTGAAAAGCTGCCATAACGCAACTTCTAAAAAACACAAAACTTCCAAGCTAAAAAGTCTCAAAAAATTTCTGCGCAAATGCACAATCGAACAAGATCAAAATATCTTTAAGGATTTCTCATATCAGAAATTTTGTACTTTCATTTCTAACCGTATAAAAACTAAGAAATTCTCAGAAAAATTCCTACTCTCCTCTGACGGCACCATAACAACATCCAATACAGGCAAATGTGACATATTTGTATCTGAATTTTCAAAGAGCTTCCACTCCTCTAACACCAAAACTCCTCATGGCCCTTACGGGAAAGATTCGGATGCCCATCCAGATTTTAGTCCCCACATTTTGTTCGATATAATGTCTAAGTTAGAACCCAAAATTAACTTCTCACTGAACAATATATCACAGTTTGTACTTAAAAAATGTGCAGTATCTTTAGCCTTACCTCTTTCTATTTTATTCACAGAGGCTTACAAATCAGGTCATTCGTTCAAAGCTTGGAGAACATCTTTCATAACACCAGTATTCAAGAAAGGAGACCGTTCCAATCCTGGAAACTATAGGCCGATCTCCATTTCAGATCCAATTTCTAGAATCATGGAAAAAACGGTAGCCTATAACATTAGGATGATGTACACCGAACTAATTTCCAAAGATCAGCACGGGTTTCTAAGTGGTAGATCCTGTACTACTCAACTCTTACAGTTTTCCAATCACTGTACTAATCTCATTTCTCACTCTGGATGGGCTGATGTAATCTACCTTGATTTTGCAAAGGCTTTTGACTCTGTGCCTCACACCTTTTTAATCCATAAACTTCACACATATGGAATGCCTTCCCTTTTAATCAATTGGTTCGCAGCTTTCCTTAGAGATAGAAAAGGATTTGTTAGACTTAATGGACAAATATCTTCCGAACACGTCTCTACTGTTAGCGGCGTACTTCAGGGCACAGTCACCGGCCCCCTTCTCTTCCTTCTTTTCATTAACGACATAACTGACTACATCAACGATAACAAAGTCAGAGTCTTTCTTTTCGCTGACGACGTCAAGCTAGTCTCAAACGATTCTACCTCATTACAATCTGCACTTAATGCTGTCTCTGAGTGGTGTCATGATTGGGGAATGACTATTGCACCGCACAAATCGCATCTTCTAAGGATCGGTAGCCCACCATCTCCTGTTAGATACCATTACCGAAATTCGTTATTAAATCAAGTAACTCAGATTCGTGATCTTGGAATTTTGGTTGACAATCGCTTAAACTTCAAACCTCATATTAATAGTCTTAATGCTCTTGCAATGGTCAGGGTTCGACAACTCCTCAAGGTCCTCAAATTTTCCACGACTGCTCCATACTTCAGAGCCTTTAATGTTTTCGTCATGCCAATACTAATGTACTGTGTTGAAACTTTTGCCCCTCCACTTTCTTCAAAATCTGCAAAGTTACTAGAGCAGCCTCTAAAATACTTTTCCCGTATAGTATTTTGTCGTTTGAATATAAAATTCTCGTCCTATAGCCATCGACTCTCTGTTGCAGGCTGTTCTAGTATCTTCCGAGAAAGAACTAACCGTATTTTATTCACTCTTGCCAAAATCTTGTTGAAACTAACGTATTACCCGAATTCGGATCACTACATTAGACTGAGCCAATCTCAACGTCGACCTTGGTGTATTTCTCTTAACCCTTCCATCAACAGTTCCTTTTTGTCTTTTGCGGTACCTATATGGAATCGTATCTGTCATTTACTTCCGAAAGAGTTGAAACTGGGGGATGTGAAAAGAATCGTTAAATCTATTCCTAACGCGAAATTATTCATCGACATACCCCAGTCTCTACTCTGAATGTGGCCATCTTGGCCACCCCATTCTTCTCATTTCTAAGATTAAGAGAAATTTCACTCAACCTCTCATCGATGGATCGTGACGCTATGCCTTGACGACTCACAACGCTCTCAAAGGCTCGGTGACCGCAGTTCCTCATTCGATCGATGCCAGTTCATAAATTTCTATTTATCCATTGTTTGGTATTATTCACCCTTGTTATATTAACTCATTGGAACCTCTAAATTACGGTCATATACAACTTGACAGATTGCTGGATAGGATCGTTCTAAATACCCTGATCGAACTACTAACACCATTGTTCTATCAATACTAACACCAGTATTTAGTTCTTTCCTTTCTGGTACCCTGGCAAAGTCTTGTTTATCTCTGAAGTCAATTTTTTGCAAAAAATGCTACACTGTCCTGACCGGAGCAGTTTCTGAAACAGGTTCTAAGAGTCACCACATTCCCTTATTTGTTCGAGCTTTAAGCGGCTATTGCTGGCCGTTGTTGAAGCTTAAGTATTTTTATTCGTTATGAATAAATATTATTATTAATCGTTCACTTTCTAACTCAAACTTCACTAGATTTCACTCAATTTTGAATATATTTCTTTAGATCTAACCCTAGTTCGACCAGATTTAAGTTGAATTCTAAAACGGACTTACTAGCTCTATCTCCACTTTTGGCATTAGATCTAACTCAGTTTTCACTAAATATAATAAGACAATTTGGCTGTTAAAATATCAAACTCAACTTTCACTAGATCTAGTTTACCTTTTCGTTTTTTTTGTAATTTTTTTTGTAATGCTTTTTTTGTAATTTTGAGATGGAAGTTTACAATTTTTGCAACTATTAAAGTTACAATCGTTCACTTTCATCATATCTAACTCAAACTTTACTAGATTCCACTCAATTTTTAATATATTTCTTTAGATCTAACCCTAGTTCGACCAGATTTAAGTTGAATTCTAAAACGGACTTACTAGCTCTATCTCCACTTTTGGAATTAGATCTAACTCAGTTTTCACTAAATATAATAAGACAATTTGGCTGTTAAAATATCAAACTCAACTTTCACTAGATCTAGTTTACCTTTTCGTTTTTTTTGTAATTTTTTTGTAATGCTTTTTTTTTGTAATTTTGGGATGAAAGTTTACAATTTTTGCAATTATTAAAGTTACAATCGTTCACTTTCTAACTCAAACTTCACTAGATTTCACTCAATTTTGAATATATTTCTTTAGATCTAACCCTAGTTCGACCAGATTTAAGTTGAATTCTAAAACGGACTTACTAGCTCTATCTCCACTTTTGGCATTAGATCTAACTCAGTTTTCACTAAATATAATAAGACAATTTGGCTGTTAAAATATCAAACTCAACTTTCACTAGATCTAGTTTACCTTTTCGTTTTTTTTGTAATTTTTTTTGTAATGCTTTTTTTGTAATTTTGAGATGGAAGTTTACAATTTTTGCAACTATTAAAGTTACAATCGTTCACTTTCATCATATCTAACTCAAACTTTACTAGATTCCACTCAATTTTTAATATATTTCTTTAGATCTAACCCTAGTTCGACCAGATTTAAGTTGAATTCTAAAACGGACTTACTAGCTCTATCTCCACTTTTGGAATTAGATCTAACTCAGTTTTCACTAAATATAATAAGACAATTTGGCTGTTAAAATATCAAACTCAACTTTCACTAGATCTAGTTTACCTTTTTGTTTTTTTTTGTAATGCTTTTTTTTGTAATGCTTTTTTTTGTAATTTTGAGATCTAACCCTAGTTTTTCTTTTGTAATTTTGAGATGGAATTTCACAATTTTTCGCGATTTTTCAAGTTACAATCGTTCACTTTTATCCTGTCTAACTCAAATTTCACTAGATTTCACGCAGTTTTGAATATATTTCTTTAGATCTAACCCTAGTTCGACCAGATTTAAGTTGAATTCTAAAACGGACTTACTAGCTCTATCTCCACTTTTGGAATTAGATCTAACTCAGTTTTCACTAAATATAATAAGACAATTTGGCTGTTAAAATATCAAACTCAACTTTCACTAGATCTAGTTTACCTTTTTGTTTTTTTTTGTAATGCTTTTTTTTGTAATGCTTTTTTTTGTAATTTTGAGATGGAATTTCACAATTTTTCGCGATTTTTCAAGTTACAATCGTTCACTTTTATCCTGTCTAACTCAAATTTCACTAGATTTCACGCAGTTTTGAATATATTTCTTTAGATCTAACCCTAGTTCGACCAGATTTAAGTTGAATTCTAAAACGGACTTACTAGCTCTATCTCCACTTTTGGAATTAGATCTAACTCAGTTTTCACTAAATATAATAAGACAATTTGGCTGTTAAAATATCAAACTCAACTTTCACTAGATCTAGTTTACCTTTTTGTTTTTTTTTGTAATGCTTTTTTTTGTAATGCTTTTTTTTGTAATTTTGAGATGGAATTTCACAATTTTTCGCGATTTTTCAAGTTACAATCGTTCACTTTCTAACTCAAACTTCACTAGATTTCACTCAATTTTGAATATATTTCTTTAGATCTAACCCTAGTTCGACCAGATTTAAGTTGAATTCTAAAACGGACTTACTAGCTCTATCTCCACTTTTGGCATTAGATCTAACTCAGTTTTCACTAAATATAATAAGACAATTTGGCTGTTAAAATATCTAACTCAACTTTCACTAGATTTAGTTTACCTTTTTTTGTAATTTTGTTTTTGTAATTTTTTTTGTAATGCTTTTTTTTGTAATTTTGGGATGGAAGTTTACAATTTTTGCAATTATTAAAGTTACAATCGTTCACTTTCTAACTCAAACTTCACTAGATTTCACTCAATTTTGAATATATTTCTTTAGATCTAACCCTAGTTCGACCAGATTTAAGTTGAATTCTAAAACGGACTTACTAGCTCTATCTCCACTTTTGGCATTAGATCTAACTCAGTTTTCACTAAATATAATAAGACAATTTGGCTGTTAAAATATCAAACTCAACTTTCACTAGATCTAGTTTACCTTTTCGTTTTTTTTGTAATTTTTTTTGTAATGCTTTTTTTGTAATTTTGAGATGGAAGTTTACAATTTTTGCAACTATTAAAGTTACAATCGTTCACTTTCATCATATCTAACTCAAACTTTACTAGATTCCACTCAATTTTTAATATATTTCTTTAGATCTAACCCTAGTTCGACCAGATTTAAGTTGAATTCTAAAACGGACTTACTAGCTCTATCTCCACTTTTGGAATTAGATCTAACTCAGTTTTCACTAAATATAATAAGACAATTTGGCTGTTAAAATATCAAACTCAACTTTCACTAGATCTAGTTTACCTTTTTGTTTTTTTTTGTAATGCTTTTTTTTGTAATGCTTTTTTTTGTAATTTTGAGATGGAATTTCACAATTTTTCGCGATTTTTCAAGTTACAATCGTTCACTTTTATCCTGTCTAACTCAAATTTCACTAGATTTCACGCAGTTTTGAATATATTTCTTTAGATCTAACCCTAGTTCGACCAGATTTAAGTTGAATTCTAAAACGGACTTACTAGCTCTATCTCCACTTTTGGAATTAGATCTAACTCAGTTTTCACTAAATATAATAAGACAATTTGGCTGTTAAAATATCAAACTCAACTTTCACTAGATCTAGTTTACCTTTTTGTTTTTTTTTGTAATGCTTTTTTTTGTAATGCTTTTTTTTGTAATTTTGAGATGGAATTTCACAATTTTTCGCGATTTTTCAAGTTACAATCGTTCACTTTTATCCTGTCTAACTCAAATTTCACTAGATTTCACGCAGTTTTGAATATATTTCTTTAGATCTAACCCTAGTTCGACCAGATTTAAGTTGAATTCTAAAACGGACTTACTAGCTCTATCTCCACTTTTGGAATTAGATCTAACTCAGTTTTCACTAAATATAATAAGACAATTTGGCTGTTAAAATATCAAACTCAACTTTCACTAGATCTAGTTTACCTTTTTGTTTTTTTTTGTAATGCTTTTTTTTGTAATGCTTTTTTTTGTAATTTTGAGATGGAATTTCACAATTTTTCGCGATTTTTCAAGTTACAATCGTTCACTTTTATCCTGTCTAACTCAAATTTCACTAGATTTCACGCAGTTTTGAATATATTTCTTTAGATCTAACCCTAGTTCGACCAGATTTAAGTTGAATTCTAAAACGGACTTACTAGCTCTATCTCCACTTTTGGAATTAGATCTAACTCAGTTTTCACTAAATATAATAAGACAATTTGGCTGTTAAAATATCAAACTCAACTTTCACTAGATCTAGTTTACCTTTTTGTTTTTTTTTGTAATGCTTTTTTTTGTAATGCTTTTTTTTGTAATTTTGAGATGGAATTTCACAATTTTTCGCGATTTTTCAAGTTACAATCGTTCACTTTCTAACTCAAACTTCACTAGATTTCACTCAATTTTGAATATATTTCTTTAGATCTAACCCTAGTTCGACCAGATTTAAGTTGAATTCTAAAACGGACTTACTAGCTCTATCTCCACTTTTGGCATTAGATCTAACTCAGTTTTCACTAAATATAATAAGACAATTTGGCTGTTAAAATATCTAACTCAACTTTCACTAGATTTAGTTTACCTTTTTTTGTAATTTTGTTTTTGTAATTTTTTTTGTAATGCTTTTTTTTGTAATTTTGGGATGGAAGTTTACAATTTTTGCAATTATTAAAGTTACAATCGTTCACTTTCTAACTCAAACTTCACTAGATTTCACTCAATTTTGAATATATTTCTTTAGATCTAACCCTAGTTCGACCAGATTTAAGTTGAATTCTAAAACGGACTTACTAGCTCTATCTCCACTTTTGGCATTAGATCTAACTCAGTTTTCACTAAATATAATAAGACAATTTGGCTGTTAAAATATCAAACTCAACTTTCACTAGATCTAGTTTACCTTTTCGTTTTTTTTGTAATTTTTTTTGTAATGCTTTTTTTGTAATTTTGAGATGGAAGTTTACAATTTTTGCAACTATTAAAGTTACAATCGTTCACTTTCATCATATCTAACTCAAACTTTACTAGATTCCACTCAATTTTTAATATATTTCTTTAGATCTAACCCTAGTTCGACCAGATTTAAGTTGAATTCTAAAACGGACTTACTAGCTCTATCTCCACTTTTGGAATTAGATCTAACTCAGTTTTCACTAAATATAATAAGACAATTTGGCTGTTAAAATATCAAACTCAACTTTCACTAGATCTAGTTTACCTTTTCGTTTTTTTTGTAATTTTTTTGTAATGCTTTTTTTTTGTAATTTTGGGATGAAAGTTTACAATTTTTGCAATTATTAAAGTTACAATCGTTCACTTTCTAACTCAAACTTCACTAGATTTCACTCAATTTTGAATATATTTCTTTAGATCTAACCCTAGTTCGACCAGATTTAAGTTGAATTCTAAAACGGACTTACTAGCTCTATCTCCACTTTTGGCATTAGATCTAACTCAGTTTTCACTAAATATAATAAGACAATTTGGCTGTTAAAATATCAAACTCAACTTTCACTAGATCTAGTTTACCTTTTCGTTTTTTTTGTAATTTTTTTTGTAATGCTTTTTTTGTAATTTTGAGATGGAAGTTTACAATTTTTGCAACTATTAAAGTTACAATCGTTCACTTTCATCATATCTAACTCAAACTTTACTAGATTCCACTCAATTTTTAATATATTTCTTTAGATCTAACCCTAGTTCGACCAGATTTAAGTTGAATTCTAAAACGGACTTACTAGCTCTATCTCCACTTTTGGAATTAGATCTAACTCAGTTTTCACTAAATATAATAAGACAATTTGGCTGTTAAAATATCAAACTCAACTTTCACTAGATCTAGTTTACCTTTTTGTTTTTTTTTGTAATGCTTTTTTTTGTAATGCTTTTTTTTGTAATTTTGAGATGGAATTTCACAATTTTTCGCGATTTTTCAAGTTACAATCGTTCACTTTTATCCTGTCTAACTCAAATTTCACTAGATTTCACGCAGTTTTGAATATATTTCTTTAGATCTAACCCTAGTTCGACCAGATTTAAGTTGAATTCTAAAACGGACTTACTAGCTCTATCTCCACTTTTGGAATTAGATCTAACTCAGTTTTCACTAAATATAATAAGACAATTTGGCTGTTAAAATATCAAACTCAACTTTCACTAGATCTAGTTTACCTTTTTGTTTTTTTTTGTAATGCTTTTTTTTGTAATGCTTTTTTTTGTAATTTTGAGATGGAATTTCACAATTTTTCGCGATTTTTCAAGTTACAATCGTTCACTTTTATCCTGTCTAACTCAAATTTCACTAGATTTCACGCAGTTTTGAATATATTTCTTTAGATCTAACCCTAGTTCGACCAGATTTAAGTTGAATTCTAAAACGGACTTACTAGCTCTATCTCCACTTTTGGCATTAGATCTAACTCAGTTTTCACTAAATATAATAAGACAATTTGGCTGTTAAAATATCAAACTCAACTTTCACTAGATCTAGTTTACCTTTTCGTTTTTTTTGTAATTTTTTTGTAATGCTTTTTTTTTGTAATTTTGGGATGAAAGTTTACAATTTTTGCAATTATTAAAGTTACAATCGTTCACTTTTATCATATCTAACTCAAATTTCACTAGATTTCACTAAATTTTGAATATATTTCTTTAGATCTAACCATAGTTCGACCAGATTTAAGTTGAATTCTAAAACGGACTTACTAGCTCTATCTCCACTTTTGGCATTAGATCTAACTCAGTTTTCACTAAATATAATAAGACAATTTGGCTGTTAAAATATCTAACTCAACTTTCACTAGATTTAGTTTACCTTTTTTTGTAATTTTGTTTTTGTAATTTTTTTGTAATGCTTTTTTTTGTAATTTTGGGATGGAAGTTTACAATTTTTGCAATTATTAAAGTTACAATCGTTCACTTTTATCATATCTAACTCAAATTTCACTAGATTTCACTAAATTTTGAATATATTTCTTTAGATCTAACCATAGTTCGACCAGATTTAAGTTGAATTCTAAAACGGACTTACTAGCTCTATCTCCACTTTTGGCATTAGATCTAACTCAGTTTTCACTAAATATAATAAGACAATTTGGCTGTTAAAATATCAAACTCAACTTTCACTAGATCTAGTTTACCTTCATGGGATCTAACTAAAATTTCATTGAATCCAATCCAGTTTTTTCCCCGAAAGTACTCAAAATCTCATGGGAAAAAGACCATCAACAAGAGCAAAAGTGATAAATTAAGCATAACAATCATTTTTTCACTGATAAATTTCCTCCAGAGTTATCTTTGTCCATGACAGGAAAGGAAAGTCAGGTGTAAGTGAACTCTGAAAATCAGGAAATTTCAGACAGACCCAGTGAAGAAAGGACTCGCCTGGCTTCCGGTATTCTACTTTGTAACGTTGACTTTTAACACCTTCATGGTAACATATCAAGGATCCAGAGGTTGATTTTTACTCGTAGAAGACAACTCAGGTTGGATCTGGATCCAATCTGATTTTTTCTGGATCCAATCAGAGTTGACTTATCTGAGTAAGCTTGTTTGGTCTCGTGATCTGGATGGTTGTATTTCGCACCTCGAGTTCGAATCCGTGCCCCGTCTTATTTTTGCCTTTTCAGTACTTCACCTCTCTTCCGTTGCTTGGTACGTTGCGGTATCAATTTCAATCGCAGTTGGAATCTTATCATCCATCTTCTGCTACTTCTTCATCGTTCCCAGAATCAAGCGGAGAATCGCAGGTTTTCATGACTTTCCCAACTCAACATGACAATGATCTTTCCAGAACTTGACGTCCACCCACGACCAGCGACAGTGGTTGGAGAACCATGGGAAGTAGAAAATGGATCAGTCTACAAGGCAACTGTTGTTGCTCCATTGCCAGAGAAGCCAGAAGAATCCAAAGGTACCGTATCCTACCGTAATCCGATTACCGTGCATTCCAGGCGGTTTCCTGAAATGGCTCCTACCTGACAGAACCCGAGTGCAAGACAAGAATACTACAGAGATGTTCGAATCGGTTCAAACGCTTACTGCATGTTTCGCCGGATTTGCACACGGAGCTAATGATGTGGCGTAAGTGTTCTGCCAGATATAATTTGATAGAAATTCGAGCAAAGTTCAAAAAAAAAAGAGAGCAAATTGAAAGATTTGCCCGCCCACTTTGCCCCGCCCCCTTTTCGGTGAAGCCGATTTTTTGGGTGGTCCTTTTTGGTTTTGGTTTGGGGGGAGGGAGGGGTTGTGCAAAAGTGCCCAGAGGGGAGATACGAACCCGCGAGGAGGGCGTGAAAGTTGTCTTCTTTAACCAATCAGCCACCGCTGCACGAAATTTTATGGCGACAGTTCGCGTGAGTATTCATGTTTGTGGAGGTCGAAGTGTGTTATTGCATTGGTTCTAACAACACTAGCATTAGTTACGGTCGCATTCGAAGTGTGGGAGAAAAGGCCCCGAGCGTAGCGAGGCCAAGTGTGCTTGTCATGGTAGATCCGAACTTTGACCTTTCCAATTCGCAAACCAAAGCAAACCGATTATACCATTTTTGCAGAAACGCCATAGCACCACTCGCCGCCTTGATATCTGTTTACCGAGACATGGATGTATATCAAACCCGAGACACTCCAATCTACGTTCTTCTCTACGGAGTGCTGGGAATTTGCATTGGTCTCTGGGTCCTCGGACACAAGGTAAATAGGGTTACAGTAGCCCTGACTACGGTATTTCAGGTCATTCGCACCGTGGGAACAAAGATGTCAGAGGTCAACCCAGCGTCAGGCTTCTGTATTGAGTTCTCAGCAGCTGCCACCGCACTGATCGCGTCCAAACTTGGTGAGTTACAGTATGATGGGTTACTGTAGGTTGGGCATACTGTACCGGAATTAATCAATCGTCGATCGGTCAA
>OZ022250.1:957339-959523 GCA_963978915.1 Caenorhabditis parvicauda | reverse complement strand
GCACGTTATTAAGACAGCCTTCGAACCGGTCAATAGTTTAACATGTATCTGCTATTCATGTCCCAATTCGGAAAAATCATCCCGTGGAAAACATAATCAGTAGAACAATAGAACTGTTAATTTTTTTTGATGTTTCAGTTTTGAATAAAGTATTTCGAAAATAGAAGAATATTTTACTTAACAGTAAGTAAAGATATTTATACAAAAGTATCAAAAACTTTTTTTTCTCAGAAAAAGAGAGATCTCCTTGAAAAAGATGTTTTATCGTTATTTTTATTTTTAAAAAAAGGGTTCGTAAACTTTCGACCGCTATGTCTAGCCTATTCAATTATAAACGCTTGCAACATTAGGAAACCACCTGGTGACTCTTATTGTTCATTTCTAGAATTTTCCTCAGTTTCCTAGTCAATGATTGGAGCCTACTGAACCTAGGAATTACCACGTCTCGATCGGTAAAGTCAGGGTCCTTCTTACTCATTCTCTCTAATTCAATGTTATCCATCGTTCTCACTTTCTGTATCTCAAAAATCTGAAATTCTTCTTTGGAGTTGAATAGCTCTGAGGAGTATGAAGATTGAAGTAAACTATTTGAAAAATAAAGTACTTGAAATTGTTTTTCACCATTTCCAGAAAATTCTTTCCGCAACTCGTTGCAAGACCGCAAGGAACACTTTTCAAGGGTTTTTTCCTTTGTACGGCTCTGAAAATTGAACAATTCCACAACATACTTCTGAAGACCTAAAATCGATTTCAGAATGGAACCTATAAACTGGACTCTGGTTGGGACTTCTTGTCCCACCCAAGACCATTCCAACCTTTTCCCGACTCAGTATGAAATATACGTTCAATTTTTCTACATGACCCTAGCCACTTTCAACGCCATAGGATGTCTTTACATCTGGAGGTCGAAACGTATCAGAGACAAGGTTCTCAAGTCATCGGTTCTACAGACCTTAATATGGTAAGGCACCGTTTGGAACCATGTGCGACAGCAGTTTTCAGGACTTCTGCTTCTGATTTTGTTATCAGTAACGTTGTCGATGTCTATTTAACGTTTCCCCTAGTCGGAGGCTACTCTCTGGGCCTCGTTCGATATACAAATTTGTCCGCTCAAATGCGTGGGGTTATTTTGTTCAACTCGATTTTCGGTAAGCTTTGGATGCAGATTAGACATCATAAATGATGACAGTTTGGTGTTTACGACTATCACTTGCAGTACTTTGAAGTCCTTCAGCATCGGAAAAAATCTCATTCGCTCTCCTCTCTCTCTCTCATCTCTCTCTCTCTCTCTCTCTCTCTCTCTCTCTCTCTCTCCCTCTCTCTCTCTCTCTCCCTCTCTTTCTCCTCTCTTTCTCTCCCTCTCCCTCTCTCTCTTCTCTCTCTCTCTCTCTCTCTCTCTCTCTCTCTCGTCTCTCTCTCTCTCCTCTCTCTCTTTCTCTCTCTCTCCTTCTCTCTCTCTCTCTCTCTCTCTCTCTCTCTCTCTCTCTCTCTCTCTCTCTCTCTCTCTCTCTCTCTCTCACCTCCTTCTCTCATCTCTCCTTCTCTCTCTCTCTCTCTCTCTCTCCTCTCTCATCTCTCTCTCTCTCTCTCTCTCTCTCTCTCTCTCTCTTTCTCTCTCTCTCTTTCTCACGCTCTCTATTTTTTTGACTCATGAAATTCGAAAAGTACCAACAAAATTTTGATTCATACTACAGGAAAAAATTTCAATCAAAAATCCAGTCAAACCTTCAAACTAATTACAGAAGTTTTCAGCGATGGTCATAGCAATCATATCACAATTCGAGTATCGTCATAGGCTGTTACTATCCCAGTCTCATCCTCTCAACTTCCGTCCTTTCATCAGGAATTCTATCAAAGCGCTACAAATCGGCTTTTACTTCTCACTGGTTCCATCGATCGTCTATCTCGGGCCAAAACCATTAGAAAGAAAAAATGACAGTTCTGAGAGTGAGGCATTTCGACTTTATCCGAGAATTTGAAAATTATGTAATTTCGCAATTCAAGCGCGAAATTATCAACTTTTTCTTGTGATTTTTCAGAAATCTCTTCAGTTTTTCTGTATAATTCCAAGTATAATAATAATATTTATTCATAACGAATAAAAATACTTAAGCTTCAATAACGGCCAGCAATAGCCGCTTGAAGCTCGAACAAATAAGGGAATGTGGTGACTGTTAGAACATG
>OZ022250.1:939839-952339 GCA_963978915.1 Caenorhabditis parvicauda | reverse complement strand
ACCGGGCGACAGATGGACTGTAGATGGGCGACACATGGACCGGTGGCGGGGAGAGTGCGCTGCGTGTCAAATTTGGACCGGCATTGGATCGTAAATGGGCGACACATGGACCGGACGACACATGGACCGGGCGACACATGGACCGGGCGACACATGGACCGGGCGACACATGGACCGGACCGGCATCGGACCGTAAATGGACTGGCATTGGACTGTAATTGGGCGACACATGTCCGGGACGACTTTCGTCCATCCGGTCCACGAAAAGTTTTGGAGAACACATATCTATCAAAAAGTCTGACCGATTTCAAACGCGCGCCACTCGCATTTTTGTAAAATGAGTACGGTAGGGTCGGGACTCTCACAACGAACAGTCAGATCTTTGTGAATTTAAATTATTTTTCGTATTTTCAGTCCATTGAAATCAAAGGCGCATCACTTCAAACGAAACATCGTGAAATTTCATAAAAAAGTTTCTGAAGTCATGAAAATTTGAAAGTTAAATATCGTAACTTTTCTGTTTCTCTGAATATCATTTTCAAATTTCAACATATAGAACAAAATGATATTGTGAAATTTATCATGGGAAAACCTTGAACTTTTTCGATTTTTTTTCAAGTTATTAAGATTTGGAGAAAAATAACCACAAAATTTTTAACGGGATTTTGAAAGTCCTAGTCGCGGACCCTCCGCAGGTTTTCTAACAAGAACATGTCGTTGAATATCTAATTCTATTGGCTGGTCGTTGCAACCACAAACGAGCCACAAATAGGACACTCACCTGATGTTCTCCTCCACTTGATAGCGAGAAGTCAGACTCCCCTGGTGTAGAGCTATTTTCCTCATGGCCTGAGAAAAATGTTTCAGATTTGACCGATTGATTTTTTAACCTTATTTTTGACCTTAAGAAACTGAAATATAACTTGACCAAGGAGCACAGCGGATATTATACAGAGCTGTGGGAATAGAGCTGCCAGAGTTGGAGCTTTTTTGGTTGCCTTAAAAAACAAAGTTACTCCAAAACTTTTGGCGGACCGGCATTGGACCGTAAATGGGCGACAGATGGACCGGGCGACAGATGGACTGTAGATGGGCGACACATGGACCAGTGGCGGGGAGAGTGCGCTGCGTGTCAAATTTGGACTGGCATTGGATCGTAAATGGGCGACACATGGACTGGGCGACACATGGACCGGGCGACACATGGATCGGGCGACACATAGACCGGGCGACACATGGACTGTAGATGGGCGACACATGGACTGGCCCATGGATGATCTAATCGGCGAAACCCGCGATATGTCCGCGAGTGGCTGCAATGACCTATCTAGCGCTCGACGACTTTTTAGATCGTTTCTTCTCTGCACTTCGGAGTAGGAACGATTGTAAGCCGAACTATAGCATGTAATGTGTGTTCGCACATGTTAGTTCCAACAATGGACTATTTTTGAACTGATGAACATTGGGCTATATTTGTCCACTTAGGTTCAGTTCTGGCTTGAAAGTGGTACCCACTATCATATATCAGGGTCCGGATATAGAATGAAAATATTTCATGTGTCATACCCCCGCAAAAGTTATGTGTGTCCACATAATGTATCAAACTGATATTGAACAGTGAATGAATTGGACAGTGCGACTATGAGTGGGCGACACATGGTCCGGGCGACACATGGACCGGGCGACACATGGACCGGGCGACACATGGACCGGACCGGCATCGGACCGTAAATGGACCGGCATTGGACTGTAATTGGGCGACACACGTCCGGGACGACTGTCGCCCATCTACGGTCCAATGCCGGTCCACGAAAAGTTTTGGAGTTATTGGATGCAATAGGTCTAATTAGTCAAAAACTATACCAAAGTAAGAGAGGTTTATGCTGAACTTAAAAAAATATGTGAAAACCATCAGTTAGTCGACTATTTACAGCTGTTTCCAGTACCGATCAAAAGTAAACGAACAAGATTATTTTCAAAACAATTTTCAAATTTCTCAAAATTTACTGTACAAAATATTTTCCGATACAAATTTGTTGTATCGCAAGGACACTTTGGTACGCCGGCCAGATGGGTTTATTAGCAGACGTATACAAAAGCAAAGTATGTAAGAATCGTAAGCATAAGGACCCGGAGGGGGCGGAGCCACCGGGACATGTGCGTGAACAAACTAGACATGGGCACGAGGTAGGTCAAATACGAGTTAGGTCAAAAGTTAACTATGCGAGTTACTGTAGTTCACTCGCTACAAAATTATACGAACGTTTCTTTCATAACTCCTCAAATTTATTTCTTAATCAAAAGTTTCCGTATTTTGATTCATGTAACTTTCATAAATAGCTTTTTACCACGAATTTTGAAAAAAAAACGTTCGGGAAAAAAGTTTTTCAACTACAGCAACCGTAATTTGATCTATGGCGATGCGGCGTAAATCCACACACACTGCGCTAACATGGGAAGTATATGAAAACCCGGAGAATCTGTGAGGTCTGAGTGGTCTCTTATGTTTTCAAATATGGTGAAGACGATGGAACTGCTCTCAGAAGTTGCTTCACCGACCTCGTTTAGGAGTTATGACCAAAAATAAAATTCACACGCAATTTTCAAAAAAGTGGGATATGTAATGTTGAAGAATTCTGTCGTGAGAAGGAGCGAATGAGTGAACATGGAGTGGACGCAAAATTTTGTGTTTTCCGTGGTAGAGTAGACATGGGAATTTCGCCACGCCGGCGATGGAGTGGCGATGGCTATAAAGCCAGCACAGCCAAAATTTTGGCTATGAGTGGCTACGCTTGATAGCCGTCGCCACACCATAGCCAAAAGCATCGCCGGCTACGAGTGGCGATGAAATGGCGACGGTAAAGGTAATTTCCTTGACTGATAAAATTTTCATGTTTTTGATTACTATCATTGGTGATATTGTTATCACCTCGACATAATTTTGAAATTGATACATTGTAGAATCTGATACCCGATTCCGACGACGTCGTCGGTGACATCGTTGGTGACATCGTCGACGACGTCGTCAAAAAATATTTTTTTTCGAAAAATTCAAATGTTAACAGGATTCATTATGGAATCTGATACCCGATTCCGACGACGTCGTCGGTGACATCGTTGGTGACATCGTCGACGACGTCGTCAAAAAAATATTTTTTTTCGAAAAAATTCAAATGTTAACAGGATTCATTATGGAATCTGATAACCGATTCCGACGACGTCGTCGGTGACATCGTCGATGACATCGTCGACAACGTTGTCGAAAAAAAATTTTTTCCAAAAAAATCAAATGTTGTCAGATTTCATTATGGAATCTGATACCCGATTCCGACGACGTCGTCGGTGACATCGTCGATGACGTCGTCGACAACGTCGTCGAAAAAATTTTTTTTGAAAATTTAAAACTTTTTTCTGAATTAATTTTAGAATCTGACATTCGATTCTGACGTCGTCGCCGACGAGATCGTTGGTGACATCGTCGACGACGTCGTCGAAAAAAGTTTTTTTTCCAAAAAATCAAATGTTAACAGGATTTATTATGGAATCTGATACCCGATTCCGACAACGTCGTCGAAAAAAAATTTTTTTTGAAAATTGAAAATTTTTTTCTGAATTAATTTTAGAATCTGACATCCGAATCTGACGTCGTCGCCAACGAGATCAATGATGACATCGTCGACGATGACAAATATCAGATTTCATACTGAATCCTGACAACATTTGACTTTTTCGAAAAAAAAATTTTTTCGACGACGTCGTCGACGATGTCACCAACGATGTCGTTGGCGACGACGTCAGAATCGAATGTCAGATTCTGAATTGAAATAAGAAAAAGTTTTCAATTTTCGAAAAAAAATTTTTTTTTCGACGACGTCGTCGACGATGTCACCAACGATGTCGTTGGCGACGACGTCAGAATCGAATGTCAGATGCTGAATTAAAATAAGAAAAAGTTTTCAATTTTCGAAAAAAAAATTTTTTCGACGACGTCGTCGACGATGTCACCAACGATGTCGTTGGAGACGACTTCAGAATCGAATGTCAGATTCTGAATTGAAATAAGAAAAAGTTTTCAATTTTCGAAAAAAAAATTTTTTTCGACGACGTCGTCGACGATGTCACCAACGATGTCGTTGGCGACGACGTCAGAATCGAATGTCAGATTCTAAATCGAAATCAGAAAAAAGTTTACAGTTTTCAAAAAAAAAATTTTTTTTTCGACGACGTCGTCGACGATGTCACGAACGATGTCGTCGGCGATGACGTTAGAATCGAATGTCAGATTCTAAAATTGATTCAGAAAAAAGTTTTCAATTTTCAAAAAAAAATTTTTTTTCGACGACGTCATCGACGATGTCACCGACGACGTCGTCGGAATCGGGTATCAGATTCTACAATGTATCATTCTCAAAATTATGTCGAGGTGATAACAATATCACCAATGATAGTAATCAAAAACATGAAAATTTTATCAGTCAAGGAAATTACCTTTACCGTCGCCATTTCATCGCCACTCGTAGCCGGCGATGCTTTTGGCTATGGTGTGGCGACGGCTATCAAGCGTAGCCACTCATAGCCAAAATTTTGGCTGTGACTGGCTACGCTTGATAGCCATCGCCAGCCAATCGCCGGCGATTTTCCCATGCCTATGGTAGAGTGGTCAAAGCTCAGGCCTTTCATTTTTCACGGCAAAGTTCGATTCTCACTCACTACACGTTTTTTGCCCGAGAAATACTACAGCGATTCATCACTTGTGATCAAGGCTCATATTATGAACCACATATATCGCTAGAAGCATGGCCGTTTTCAAACGCGCTCTAATCTCAATTTTGCAGAATGAGTACGGTAACTCTCACAACGAACAGTTAGATCTTTGTGGATTTAATTTATTATTCTTACTTACAGTTCATTGAAATTAAAGGCGCATCACTTAATCGTTCCTGTGTTTCAAGGCGAAACTGCTACAGTACTAAGTAACCGATTTACGGAGGCCAGATTTTTTTACAGGTAGAGGAAGCTATGTGTGAACCCATGTGTAACTCTTTCTGATTTTGGACCCAAAAATTTTTGTCTCAGAATCGACTGAAAACGTAGGAATTGATAGATTCAATCATTCTGAATCGTTTGGAATAGGTCTCGCCTCTGATAAAATCTCAACAGTTTTTCCTGCCCAACATCACAGATCCCCCTTTTTTGAAAATTGCATGTGAATTCTATTTTTGGTCATAACTCCTGAACGAGGTCGGTGAAGCAACTTCTGAGAGCAGTTCCATCGTCTTCACCATATTTGAAAACCTAAGAGACCACTCAGACCTCACAGATTCTCCGGGTTTTCATATACTTCCCATGTTAGCGCAGTGTGTGTACTGAAAAAAATGAGATAGTCTCAAATGGAATGATATCGTTCATTTACTTTCGGACGGAACTTTTGAAAAAAAAAAGTCAAACAAATCCTACCACCAGGCAATATTCAACTGGAGTACTTTTCAGAGTGACATTCCAATAAAGAAATAAAATCGTCAATGTTGATATAAGCACCTGAAAGTATGTACACATATGAGACGTTTCACAAGAGAAACGACCAAAACACACTGCAGATCAGGAATATTCTCCTTGTTAAACCTATTCTCTTTGTTATCTCATCTTTATAAACGTTGCGGATTGTTTCCAAGGTTAGTTTTGTCTTAAACTTTGCACTTTTTACGTTCATAACTTTCTTGAGACGTATTTTTATTCGAAAACACTTCGGAAACTCGAAGAGTTGACTATTAAACATCGATTAATGTGAAAAAATGTTGAAGTTATCGATTGATTTTTGCGTTGCTGAGTTTTGTCGATAGCTCTTTTTCTCGACGAGCGAGCAGCGTATAGGTCTGTCTCTTCATTGTCTCTTAATTTTTAACACTCACATACACACAAACAAAAAAGACTCCAGATTTCTTCGAAGAATTTTCATAATTATGACTTCTCAAGGTTGCATAGATCCGTTCTAAGACCACTACAATAGGAAGACAATAAGATGAGAGCATGCCAACGTTGTAGGGGAACCTCATTAAGGAGCACCTGGAATTTGTACGATTACGTATGACTATACACTCTGTTCCAAAAAAAAACAAGAACACCCACATTTTCTCTAAATTTCTCAGCTATTTTTCATTTTGGAAACTTGTCACCCAGCATCTTTCTGTAGATGCTGAAACAATTTTATTTGTCACATTTCAGCTCAATCTCATCAGTTTATTCCGAAGTTATAATCAAAAATGTCAAAAACGGCGATATGGGTGTTCTCGTTTTTTTGGGACAGAGTGGATACATGTTTCTCATAAGATTGAATTTCACTCATGTTTTCTAGTCGAAATTTGAAGGACAAGCAGGTAGTCCTCGCTACGCTCAGAGCCGTTTTTCATTACAAAAACACATATTCAGACCTTTTTATTGAAAAAAATAAGTAGTTTTCACTCCCTGTTCGCTTTCACACTCCTTGTACAATTCAAGTACGGCGAAAACTAATGCAAGTCGGGCTAGAACCAATGCAACAGCTTGTGGGCCCCCAGTGGTCACGTGTGCAGCGCTCGCAAAAAATGTGCAGCGGTGACCGAGTGGTTAAAGTGTTGGATTTCTACTCGCTTAATGCGCGTTCGAATCCCGTCAACTACCGGCCACTTTTGCACAACCCCTACCCCCACAATCAAATCCAAAAAGCTTCACCCAAAAATTTGCCTCACGAAAAAGGGGGCGGGGCAAAGTGGGCGGAGGATTTGTCAATTAATAATATGATACCATACTCAGACATGACGAGTTGCATCAGATCTGGCCTAAGTCGAATCAGATCTAATCTTGACCTCCGATCCCTTTAAAAGTTATGTCATTGATAAGGGAATCATGTGGGTAGATGTGTGTTGAAATATCAGTCAGAAATTCTACCGTCTTCATAGAAAAAAACAAAAAATGGAGAAAATTGTCGAGTCAGATCTGGCTCGGTCGCACCAGATCTGATTCAACTCCCTAAACTGGAAAATTAGCACTGAAAATATCATCGAAAAAGTGTATGAAACAAACTTTAAACTTCTCTAGACACTCACTCTATCGTTTTAATAGATATCTGGAACATTTTGAACCGGTTCTTATTATCTTACCATTCCAGTCAAAGTGGCGAATCAGATCTGTTTGAAGTCGAATCAGATCTGGTTTGATCGAGCCAGAACTGATCAGATGACTCGAGCCACTTTTTTTTCGATGAACATTTTTTGTTTCATAGAATTTTCTTCTTTAGAAATTGAAATACTGGCATTTTCAATGACGTATTGAAGAAGTAATTGAACAAAGTTTGGTTAGAAAAAATTTTTTTTAGACTTTTATCTCATCTTTCTCCCGCTCTGATCTGCTCAGTGGAAGTCATAATTGATTAGATTTTTATGATGTCCATATTTAGCAAACTTGAAGTCGACACTGACGTTTTTGTTTCCGTGATCACAGCATTTAAATGATAGTTCTCAACAAAACGCATGTGAAAAACACTTTGAATAAAGATAAATCAATAATCTGACTACAAAATTTTCAACCTATCCGTTTTCTACGCTTTACTCTTCATGAAACAGTCAAACGAAAAAATAAAAATGTTACTTATTTAAAAAAAACAAAATTTGAACAGAAGTCGAGAGAATATGTTCAGTAAACGTGCTCCTATGCACCTTACCGTAAATTCAAATTCAAACTTTTTCTTTATTTTTCCGTTCCTATTCTGTTATAGATTCTCGTTTTTAGAACGTTTCAAATGTTTCTTTTCAGGTTGGATCAAGTAAAAAGACCCCTTTCTCGCAGAAATGCTAATTTAAACAATGGTGAGTTTTCGAATCAAGTGGAAATTTACGTAAGCAGAGAGAAATTTCGAAAATTTTATAATTCGTAAATTTGATCTGAAGTTTAGTTTTCTTTTATCTTTCTTTTCGGAAATTTACAAATTCACCACTCTGGTTGAGGTTTGATGGAATGATACGATTCCGTTAATCAAAACTGCTCCCAGTCAGAAATTTTCTGTGAAAGGTCAATTTAAATACTTTAATTACCACTAGTAGTGTATAGCAAAGTACTTATATAGAAAACAAAATCGAATAGTTTAGCGGTAATTTATAGGAGTTTGCTGCAGAGAAGCGACATCGGACATTCGACTTCGTAAGTTCTTTTTTTTTCATTATTTGTTGTAACGTTCAAGTTTTTTCACTGTCTCGTAGAAATTATTCACAGCCAAAAAATTACAAGATAGCTCTTATAATGGTACAATTTAATCCATTTCGAACAAAATACAGAGAAATCTTATGAAATCAGGGTTTAATCTTCATTTCAGATTCTAAAAGACAGCATATGGAAAGAAAAATGGAAAGCTCTGCTGAACGGGATGGCTTCAGGGCTTGACGGTTAACGCACACAGGATCGACGAGAACAGGAAAAAGGTAGTTTTTTAGTCTTTTATTAAATTTGTGATTGTTGATAATGCAAAAACTTCTTCTTAGTTGTAGATATTCTTCTGACCTTGTTGTCTGGTCTTTGACATACTTCTGACAACAGTTGTAGAAATTACCAATGGAAAAGTCTAATGAAATAATGATCCCACATTCATTCCAGGTCGTCGAGGACATTGGCATGAATATCTCCAAAACGTCATGGCTAACGAACGGTGGGTAAACGGCCACTGGACAGAAAAATTGAAGGAAAATCGAAGGTAAATATTTAGTTTATTTGCGCTCGTTGGAAATTCCAATACGTCCCTCCCTAGTTGTAGACCTACTTCTGACCTCGCTGCTTATTCATAGACAAACTTCTGACAAAATTGCTTAATTTTTGACATACTTCTGACAACATTGCCTAATTTTTGACATACTTTGACACCGGTGCCCAATCAAAAAAAATTTGATGGTTATGTAAGTCTGCCTAGTCGTTAAAATACGTGTGACAACGCTGTATAGTGATAGACATACTTCTGATGTCGATGCCTAGTCGGAGTCATGTCTCATAGATAAATTTCTTGACAACTTTTGGGTCGTAGGAGTATCGTTACAGCGAAGTTATATCCAAAAGACAGAACATCGTTACAGGATTGTCAAAGTCCAATGACTCAAAGAACTACAAGAGAAAACGGAGACCCGAAGAGGACATTAGTCTATTTAATTGTGTACGTGTATTTGTTAAATAAATTTAGCATATTGAAAAGTGTTATTTTTGATAAGAAAAAAACCCTAAATATAAAGGAGGAATTTTGAATCTGATCTCGCCTGAGTCGAATCAGATCTGGCTGTAACCACGCCAGATCGTGCCACGCTGAATTCGACTGAGAGCAGATCTGATTCGACTCAGGCCAGATCTGTTGCAAGTCGCTTTCCCTGAGTAGAGATGATATTCGGATGTCACATGGATGTTGAGATGGTCTCAGGAAACGGTAAATATCGTAGGCATGTAGGACTAATCTGCAATTTCTTCTCTCTCTCACTTCCTCACTCTCTCTCTCTCTCTCTCTCTCTCTCTCTCTCTCTCTCTCTCTCTCTCTCTCTTTCTCTCTCTCTCTCTCTTTTCTTTCTCTCTCCCTCCCTCCCTCTCCCTCTGTTCTCTCTCTCTCTCTTTACCTAAAGAAGCAGTGCAAAAAGTGCATACAAAAGTAAATTTGAATAAGAAGACGAGTATTAAAATGTAGTGTTTTTATTAGCCAAAGTCGTCGACTTGCGTAGGTCAAAACTGGCAGAGCTAACACACAGAGTAGAGTGTACATTGTCAATACGGATATGAGAAATGTCGATGATGAGATTTGTTTCATTAGAAGACATTCCGTATCTTCAGATGACATGCGTTGAGCACTGAAGTTGAGGTTTTCATGCTGTTGGGAAAGTCATGTTCAAATATGTATGTACAGCAGAGTTACACGGAAGTAAAATTTTTCTAAATAGAAATCGTAAGTGATTTTTTTTTGGAAGTCAAAAATCGGAAGTAGAATTTTTACGGAAGTCGGAAGTTGAAAGTCACGAGTGCAAAAAAGTCAAAAAACCCAGGAATATTGTATAACCGCTCCACATATATCGCTAGAAGCATGGCCGTTTTCAAGCGCGCTCTATCCCAATTTTGCAGAATGAGTACGGTAGGAGTCGGGACTCTCACAACGAACAGTTAGATCTTTGTGGATTTAAATTATTATTCCTACTTTCAGTCCATTGATTAAAGGCGCATTACTAAAATCGTTCTTGTATTTCGAGTGGTACGGTACTAAGTACCCGATTTACGGAAGCCAGATTTTTTTTTACAGGTAGAGGAAGCTATGTGCGCTCATTCGTAGGCGAATTCGACTGAATAGACAACGTTTTCATCGTTTTTTCCCTAAATTTTTACGGAATTCATCTCAACCGTGGCAGTTCGAAAGATGCTGCGAAATAGACTATTTTTTCCAGAAGTTTGGAATCTTGAATGTAAGTTTCATGAAAAAAACATATTTATTCTGAATTCAACTCAAGTTACTCATTATGAGAAAAAAATTTCAATATGAGACAACAATATGTTTTTTAGAAAAATTATTGTTTCCTTGGTCTAAACAATTCAGACGAAATGTTGTCAAAAACAGTCTGGGAGGACCCTTGAGGGGGGGGGGGCGTTGGAAGAAAAACAAGACTCTTTGAAAAACAGAAATATTCAAAAAGTGTTATGATCTCTCCGAGTTTTCTTCTTGGGTGGTCGATAAAAAATGCAAAAAGAGAATGATCTCGCATCTTCTAAAGGATAAACCACAAGGCCAGCAGAAAGTAAGTAGGAGTTAGAAAGAGAGAGAGAGAGAGAGAGAGAGAGAGAGAGAGAGAGAGCGAGAGAGAGAGAGAGAGAGAGAAGAACTCCATAATATTTTTGTCGTCATTCGGTATGCCTTGCCAAACGACGACAATATGGCGACGTACAGGCGATTAAACGGCGACGTACCTGCAACAAAACAGCGACATATTAACAACAAATGAATGATTTAGCCAGATGGTTACCGGAACGTCGCCGTTATCGAATGCTATATAGAATGGCGACAGGGAGGCGACGTATCGGCGACCTACCGGCGACAAATTTATTATGGAGGAACAAGGACTTCCGAATTTTCAAAGACTTCAAACCTGACTGAGAAACCGTCAATCAAGAGACTCTGATTTCCAGTTATTCAAAAAAAAAGTGCTCGCTCAGATCACATTCTTCGAACATAGTGAAGTGACGTTGATTGAATGAAGTTAAGATTGTATTAATAGTCGCGACTTCAACAATTGAATTGAGTGAAGTACGTGATATTATAGAGATCAGCACTCAAACTACTAAGAACACTATAGTAGGAGTTCCTGATTTTAAAAAAAGAAATCAACATAATGTGTCTCAAACACATATGGCCATTTCCATTACTTTTTGGGGTTATGACCAGACATTGCTCACATTTTCACAATGTCTGGAGCTTTTTACTAGAAAAATAGCAGATACGACATTTTCCACCTGGGAATAACTTAACATGCTTTCGAGAACGTTCATATTGTTCAAAACGTTCTAAAGATCAGAACACACTATGTTTCAATGAAAAGTGTTCACTTACACTTTCAAGACTTCATCTCAGCAGGATATTATTCAGGCAGATCTTAGAGGATACTGTAATAACAGTTGTATTCCAGAATTGTAGTTAAGCTCTTTGAAAACTTCTGTTTTCTTGGTTTGTATACAAATATAAGGGATCTTGTTCTAAGTAACTAGATATGAGGCGTACCATACCACACTGACTATGCTGCTTAGCTTTGAGTAGCATTGATTGATTGTAAGGATGACCGAATCCTTATCTCAATATGACTTTATTAACAACAAAAGAAATGTGGCAATAGGGGTTTTTCTTCGATACTAATTGTAATTTGCAATTAAATTTCAGAACGCCTTATTCTAACTTCATAGAAAGTTTACAGATTGAAAAATTTATCGATTGCCGTTTCGGATTTTCGAATACAAGTCAAAGTATGACGTCCTTGACGAAATCATGGATGTACTAATGTATTTTTTCCATAATTCATATCTTGGAAGTATGAATTAACTGTCTGACAAGCAGTTTCGCCTCGAAATACAAGAACGATTCAAGTAATGCGCCTTTAATTTCAATGGACTGAAAGTAAGAACAATAATTTAAATCCACAAAGATCTAACTGTTCGTTGTGAGAGTCCCGACTCCTACCGTACTCATTTTACAAGACTGGCGCGCGTTTGAAATCGGTCAGACTTTTTGCGAGATATGTGCAGGGTGATGTGCCAACTCTTTTTTAACAAGAAAAATCATCTGGAGGCCGTGAACTGTGATTCTCTCAGAATTCTTTAGAATCATCCCTAGTTCCTACAAAAAATCCACGTCACAAAAGCCACGTTTCATCCACTCCAATGAAACCATCATTCCATGTTTCTCAAAGACCACTACGAATACTACATAGATTGCTATGTCAATGCATTACTGGTGGGTTCCAGGCCTATAC
>OZ022250.1:922339-937339 GCA_963978915.1 Caenorhabditis parvicauda | reverse complement strand
GACAGTCGTCCCGGACATGTGTCGCCCAATTACAGTCCAATGCCGGTCCATTTACGGTCCGATGCCGGTCCGGTCCATGTGTCGCCCACTCATAGTCGCACTGTCCAATTCATTCACTGTTCAATATCAGTTTGATACATTATGTGGACACACATAACTTTTGCGGGGGTATGACACATGAAATATTTTCCTTCCATATCCGAACCCCATGATATTTGATAGTGGGTACCACTTTCAAGCCAGAACTGAACCTAAGTGGACAAATATAGCCCAATGTTCATCAGTTCAAAAATAGTCCAATGTTGGAACTGACATGTGCGAACACACATTACATGCTATAGTTCGGCTTACAATCGTTCCTACTCCGAAGTGCAGAGAAGAAACGATCTAAAAAGTCTTCGAGCGCTAGATAGGTCATTGCAGCCACTCGCGGACATATCGCGGGTTTCGCCGATTAGATCATCCATGGGCCAGTCCATGTGTCGCCCATCTACAGTCCATGTGTCGCCCGGTCCATGTGTCGCCCGGTCCATGTGTCGCCCGGTCCATGTGTCGCCCATCCGCAGTCCATGTGTCGCCCGGTCCATGTGTCGCCCAGTCCATGTGTCGCCCATTTACGGTTCAATGCCGGTCCGCCAAAAGTTTTGGAGAAGTGTCAGACCTATCACGGGTTTCGCCGATGAAGCTATTCGTTCTCGGTGACTTTACAATACTAGAAGCTGAGAATCAGTATGAAAACAATATCGTGATAATTGACAATGGCCATAACAACTATTTCAAAATTATTCCAAGAATAATTTGGATTTCATTTTTTGAAAAATATGTTCTTATCATAATTCTGAAGATTTGGACCAGTTCGTCTTTGACTTACTTCATTTAGAATTTTTGAGTAATTTTACCGCATTCGAAATCGATCGAAAAATTCCTGATAAAAAACCAAAAAATCTTTTTTGATCTTCCAGAAACTCCATCGGACCCTATAAAGACTTGTGTCTTCCAGATACCTCTTGGGTCAAACCAGTATAGAACACGGTCAACTTGATCTATTACTTTATTACCGTAGAACAAGAACCCGCAGGTGTGCGGGCCTGCAAATATAATAATTAATAACAAAACAAATAATGATTTGGGAAAGGAATAAAGTTAGAAATAATACAATAAGATGAATGACAATACTTATCGATCGATGCATGCATGTGAACACCGCACGCGCATATGCGTCCCATGGACATTTGCGCGTGTGTTCACTGCACATTCCGGCCCTCCTCGATGAAGCTGGAGGATGTTCACGTTGTGCACGGTCCAGAATCTTCGTTATTGTGGGTCTGGTCTGATGTTCTTCTTTGTCCTTCTTGGCGCGAAACGAGTTGGTCCTTCTAATGATTAATGAGGACCTCCGATCACTTTGCGGCTGTGTGCGCCATCTTCCCGGCTCCTGATGCGGAAAAAATCTCGGATTTTCGGTTCAAACGTTTTTTTTTTCAAATTAATTATTATTTTTTTTTTTTGCATTTTTCTTATTTTCTTTTTTTTTGCATTTTTCTTATTTTCTTTTTTTTTGCATTTTTTTTTCTTTTTTAATAATATCAATCAATTTTCATAATGAGCTGGATTTGGTACGGCGCCTCTTCTTGTTGAGATACGTGGAGTGAGACCTCCATAACCAGCGTTCCTTTCTTCATCTTTTCTACCGATGCGAGTCTTCTGTTCATCTTCTTGTCTTGCTCGTTCCAGTATCTTGCTTCGTGGGATTCTAGTCCATGATACTCGTTCGTACCATGGAACGCTTTCTTTGCTTTCATTCTTCGGAGCCTCGTGATGTGGCCGGTTCCATTGTTGGTCCGATCTTGTCGTGACTGTGGACGTTCTTTTCTGTTTCTTTCTTGATCGTATGTTGGGATTTACTTTCTTGGCCCCCTTCCTTTTTGTCGGTCTCTGGGCGAATTCTTGATATCGATCCACTTTCGTTTCTTTTGCTGACTGTATTGCGTTTGGAGCTCCTTGTGTTGAGTAACCGAACGCTGTGTCTAGCAGAATTAGTCCTGACGGAAGTATTCTGACTGGGCCCGTGTCTTCTATTGCCAGTCTGATCAGATCATTTCCTATGAGTACGTTTGGTCGTACCTCTGACTTCCAGACATCTTCGTTGATTGACAACATGTGGTTTTTCAGATATTGTCGGTCTTCATCCGAAAGTGGAGCTTTCTTTACAGGTGAGTTCAATTGATTTGTTATAAGCATCTCAACCTTCCTCGCTCTTCCTTTCACTTCCATCATGAGTACGGCGACTTTTTTGAAGCTTTCTTCTTTTCCGCTCAATGTTTGCAAACACGTTTCATTTATTCTTCTTGTTGGCAGTTTCATCTTTTTGACGAAGGATTCATCAATGATGGAGTGAGTCGATCCTGAGTCAATGATGGCGCTCGTTTTCGCCCAATTGCTTTCACCGTTGTCGAGAATAGCAACCGATGCTGTTGGGAGGTAGCTCAGTGCTGTCATTCTTCTTTTGGTATCATGAGCGTGATACGATGTAATCACCGATGTCTGAACGCCGCCAGAATCCTGATCGAACGTAGACGTGATTTCATTGTGGCGTTCATCTCCCAGTTCCATGGACCTGACATTCCTTTCTTGTCTTGTCGGCGAGACTTCTGCTGGTCTTGGTGAATTGGGTTGCGAGTTCGTTTCTCGCTGCGGGTTCGGAGTCCATGTGGGTCTATTCGTTTCTCTCTTCCCATTTTGACACTTGTCGATTATTAGCTTCATGGTCTTGAGTTCTCGGATTGTCGTCTCGATAGCGTCCAACGTGTCGTTCATTGACCAACGATTTTTTCCAGCTTGAGCTTCCTTTCTCGCTGTTTCGCGTATCGTGGCCGTCGAGAACTTACTGAGCAACTCATGTCTCCAACAGTCGTTGTTTACTTCGATTTCTTCTTTCTTCATTTTGTACACCAGATTGTTCATTTGTTGGAGTAGCGTAATCTCGTCCGTTGTGGATGAACCTTCCAGTTTGGTATTTCGAAACTGGCGTTTCAGTCTTTCAGCGCGGTCTTCCGCGTGCCCATATACTGCTTTTAACCGCTCTTTCAGGAAGTCGTAATCTTGGCCGTCCGTTCCCAGATTCTGAAACTGTCGACGTGCCATTCCGGAGAGTCGGCTTTGCAATATTCCCATTTTCACTGTGTCGGACGTAGGTTCCTTGTCGACGTGTTCGAACAGTCGCCAAAATACACTAAATTCGCACGTGGCATCTGTTCCGTCGAACATCGGGATTTCGAGTTCCGGGTCCCGGATGTAGCGTTCCCGACTTGAACGAGCGAGTTCCGTCTGTTGAGGTTCGTTCTGTGCTTGCTTTGTTTGGGCTTCAAGGGCGTCGGCATCTTTGAGACTTGTTGTATCCGTTTGGTTAGATCTGCGGACCAGTTCGATGCGTAGCGCCGAGAGTTGGTGCTGGACGTGATCCATGCTGTCCAAGCGTTGGTCAATATCTTCTTGTTCTGATTCTTCATTCTCCGGCTCAGCCCAACTTATCCACTCCTCAAATGCATCCAGGAGTTTGGTGCTTGCATTTGCTCCTTCTCTGATCAACTCCTCGCAACGTCTGAGTTGTTGTGTTCCGTCACTGATTGTGCAATTCTGTTCTTCTCTGAGGATGTTGAGCCACCCCTCGGCGTGTGCTTTCATGGTGTTGACGCATCTAGTGTGTCTTGTTTTGACTATTTTCAGGTACTTCTTTGAGTACAGTTTCTGGTTATCGTCTGCCATCCTTTTTTTTTCTTTTCTTTTTTTTTTTTTAATTTTTTTTTCAGCAGATGGATACTTTTTTTTTAATCACCAGATAGATAAAAACAAAAACGTTACTCAAGTCTAGGCGAGTATCCCGTGATACTCGTAGCTTGCCGTAACGGAGAGACAACAAAAGGGAACGTTACTCAAGTCTAGGCGAGTATCCCGTGATACTCGTAGCTTGCCGTAACGGGGAGACAATAGAAAGGAAAGTTACTCAAGTCTAGGCGAGTATCCCGTGATACTCGTAGCTTGCCGTAACGGGGAGACAATAGAAAGGAAAGTTACTCAAGACTAGGCGAGTATCCCGTGATACTCGTAGCTTGCCGTAACGGAGGGACAACAACAAAAAAAGAACGTTACTCAAGTCTAGGCGAGTATCCCGTGATACTCGTAGCTTGCCGTAACGGAGAAACAATCAATTGGTTTTCTTCAAAAATGTGGTTGGTATGCTTTGATACCTTTTCTTTTTAATTTCTGAGCTCCTTTTTTTTGGCTCTGCCCCCTCAAATAGGACTTTTGGTGAATAAGTATCGTCAACGACCTAATCGAAATCGCTATCGACCAGGTATGACGGATACTATTCAAAACAATAAAACAAAAACCTCCCACTTTATAATTAGTTGGAACGTTTTGTTTTGGCGATTAATTTCGCTCTTTTGGTGCTCTTCTGAGTCTTTTCTCGATTTTTCAATAGCAAAAATACCTTGCTTCTGCCGTTGATGGTTCAGTTGCGGGCGGCTTTGATCACCATATAAAGACGGGTCGATGCACCATATAAAGACTTGTGTCTTCCAGATACCTCTTGGGTCAAACCAGTATAGAACACGGTCAACTTGATCTATTACTTTATTACCGTAGAACAAGAACCCGCAGGTGTGCGGGCCTGCAAATATAATAATTAATAACAAAACAAATAATGATTTGGGAAAGGAATAAAGTTAGAAATAATACAATAAGATGAATGACAATACTTATCGATCGATGCATGCATGTGAACACCGCACGCGCATATGCGTCCCATGGACATTTGCGCGTGTGTTCACTGCACAGACCCCTGGCAACATTAATCAATCTTCATCGAGACGGAGACGTCCTGCAGAAGCAGAGTGTCAGTGTTGATGTGAGTGAGATACTCGATATTTTTGACATGGGCGGTCTTATCCAAAATCCCAAACGAATATCATTATGACCTCTCAGGTAACTTTATTCGGAGTTTTCGCCATCTGTTCCGGATTATGGATCTTGGGCCATCGTGTCATAGAGACCGTTGGGAAGAATATGACGAAAATCAATTCCATCAAGTGAGTATTTTGACCTGGGAAGGTCAGCACTTTGCAATATTTCTGTACAAGCACGCTTGGCCTCGCTACGCTCGGGGCCTTTTTCCCCCACACACAAAATTTTGTGCAGCGGTGACCGAATGGTTAAAGCAGAGAACTTTCACGCGCTCAGGGAAACGTTTCATAGCCAGAACTGGAAATTTCTGGCTAGAATTGGCACGATCTGGCTCAAATTCTCCAGATCTGGCTTACATTTTTCAGACTTCAATCAAAATTAACCAGAATAGAGGGAAATTTGAGACCTAATGAAGTTTGAAGATTATGGAAACAGTATAAATTTTTTTCAGTTGGAAAATTTTCTTTAAAACGTAGCTCTCTCGGAGTTTCTGTTTCCAGATCTGGCTTGAAATTTCCAGATCTGGTTCACTATTTTCAAAAATAACGGAATGTGAGTAAAAATTATTCCAATCTGTTCGAAACACAGTCTGATGCTATAATCATCAACTAGATTTTGAAAATTTCTTCAATGAAGAAAGTTAGGGAACATAATTTACCCCCAAAAAAACGAGCCAGATCTGGCGCTCACAAAATTTTTTCAAACGTTTATAACTCAGTTGAAAAACATCTCTAGGTCACAATATACGCACACAGTACTTCAAGAAGCTGCTAGAGCAAAAATTGAAAATTAGAAGTTGTTTGGTGATTTCACTCCAGATCTGGTTCGTCTTTTTCCAGATCTGGCTATGAACCGTTTCCCTGAGCGCTCGTCGCGGGTTCGAATCTCCCCTCTGGGCACTTTTGCACAACCCCTCCCTTCTCCTCCTCTAACCGAAGCCGAAAAGGACCACCCAAAAAATCGGCTTCACCGAAAAGGGGGCGGGGCAAAGTGGGCGGAGGATCCTTCGTTTATATATATATGATGATGATTTCCCCTTGGATTAGTCATAAAATTCCCTTTCCAGTGGTTTCTCTATGGAGCTCGGAACTGGAGTCACTGTGGTACTTGCTTCGTACATTGGCCTTCCAGTCAGTACTACCCATTGTTTGGTTCGTTTTTCTTTCGCTACGCTCGGACCCACATCTCCCTGCTTACTGCTTGAATGTGTATGAACTCTGGTCACTCCAAACAGTCCTCACTGTCTCGCTAGCTCTCGCGCGTCAGCCGTCTCGCCTTCTGCCATGCTCTCTCACCCATTCGCAAGCAGTGATCTCTACAGTAACTCGCGATTTTACTTTTAATTTTTGTGAGAAATGTTCGAACTTTTTCATTCCGAGCGCTCGTTAGTGACAGTTAACATATTTCAACCACTCGAGTAGTAATACGAATGTAAAACAATAGAAAAATAATCATTGAAAATTAAAAGTAATACGAAACAATGAAAAGAGAATGTCCCCCGTAAACCTACACAAAACACTCTCTAACCGCAAATTGTCTCTGTGCTCTCTCATTTTCGCTCCATTAATTGACATGTCACCTCTCTTCGGCCTTTTGGTCAAGGCGCCTATCTCTGCACCACCAAACTTCAAACCCCTCGCAGCCGCTCTTTTTGCTTTTTCTCTAGACCACCCAGAAGATAACCCTCTATTCTGCAGGTCGGAGCAGTAGTCATTGTTGGCTGGTTCCAATCGGAAGAAAAAGTCAACCTTTCGGTATTCAGAAATATCGTGATCTCATGGTTCATCACGTTGCCTGTTTCGGGTGGGATTTTGAAAATCGACCCTTTTTTTCAAATATTAAAAATAATTTTCCCTAGTTCGCTTTTTTATAATCTCCTGGTCTAGAAACTCAAAATCTCTTCAGGAGGCTTTACTGCTCTAATAATGGCCATCTTCTCCGCACTGGGACTCATCTAGTGAGCTTCAGTAATTTCAATCTAATTATTCCAAAAAATTACTTATAAACTGTATCCAAAAGAAAATCAAGTTCGAAAATAAATATTGATCAATTTTATGTGTATAAACTCAACAAGAAAAACAAAAACAACCTTGGCGGGAGATTCAAAAATCAAAATAAGAAAGTATGTCCAGCGCGTCGATGATCTTCAGAACTCAGTCGCTTTAAGAACGAGGCGCGAAGACTTCTAGCCGATCTGAACCTTCAGAATTACGAAAATACACCAGAATCACCTACCGTATAGCCATTTCTGTCATCTCATTGATCGATTCGATTTCCAGAAGTCCACCACCGACCTGAAAATTTCCAGAAGTCCACCACCAACCATGGAAGTAAATTTTTTAAAACGGTAGTCGGAAGTAAAAGTTTTTCAACAGAAGACGTCATTTTTCATCAAATTCATCTTACAAGAATTTTTTTTCTTGACGGAAGTCAGCAGTGTGTCCTCATAAGTGAGACCAGAAATAACTGGCAAGATGATTTTGCTTAGGTTTACAAGGCTTGGTCTATTCCAATCACTTTCTGATTTAAAAAGAAAGTCCGTGGGAGACGCCATAATCTGCCGACCCCCACGCCTGTATCATGCAACAAAAAGTGATTGTCACTAGTGCATTTAGGCTTAGGATTGACCAAAATGGCTTGAATTTGGGAGACCACCTCCAATACCAGGCTGTCTGAATGGTTTCCTTTTATAACAAGCTTAGGTTAGGTTGGGAGAACAACTTTTGTGAAGAACCATTGGATACTGAAATTAAGCATTTAATCAAGCAAATATGATGCCGTGAGGGTCGGCGGGACTTTAAAAAGACAGATAGAAATTATCGGGTCACTAAAAAATCTGTTTTTTTCAATAATCTCGATGAAACACGATTATGGGATAAACTTTGAAATCATCATTTTCATCTATAAATTCGAAATTTATCATTTTCGCAGTTATCGGGTTGATCAAAGCACTGATTGTTTGCATGACCTCTGCAATGTGCAGTGGTAGCATTATTCAACAAGGGTGAAACGGAATCTAACAATTTTTATTTAAATTGATTTTTAACAAATAACTAACTCATTAAAAGTGGAAAACCCGTTCGATTACCGGTCTTTTAACTAGGGAAAGCGTAAGTTGACGAGTAACAGTTTCATTAAACACAAGAATATTGTTCTAACTACGTCCATAATTTGTAAATTGAATTTCTTTTAACTATGATCGTTTAAGAAATTTCCGAAATGAAAAATTCACCTGCTTCACCATTGTTACTTCTGAATTGTCATCCGTGTTGAGGTCATCATTCTGCGTTACACCTACCCAGAGCTGCGATCGAACACATGTTTCCTCTTCTGGTGTGCAATCGATAAGGTTGGCTTTGCCGACTTTCGACACTGATACTAGAAGTGGGCATCTGAAAGTGGGATAGATTTTGATTATTAGAATCCAATACAGTAACCATGTATACTGTATTTCTTATTGAACCTGAGTGAGACTCTGCCAGAGAGTTTACATACATAATTAAACCTTAAAATCGGGAAGGTTTCGAACGTTTTTTTTTTTTAAATAAATTATTCCAAAATGACTCATAAAGCATTGCTACTCGAAAGATATTTTGCATTTGCATGTTGTAGTTAAAATTCTTGACGACAAGTATGCCCATTTTTTTTAATTGTTGAAACTACAGAAATTTCTTTAGATAGGCCAACATCAGAATTGTATAGAATTTCGACATCTGTCGAAGATGTAAAAGATTTCCGGTTTCTTCTGGACCATTTTGCACTCGACTTTCAATTTCCGTTGAAAAAATTATACTTTTGACTTCTGTTTAGAAAATGTTTACTTCCGTTTTCTTCAACTCATTGAAGCTCACCTAGAAACATCCAACTTCCATGTTGTGACTGGGACGTCTTCATCCCGCATGGTATCACCCTGTTTCGGTCTTCTTAGTTCTACCAGACTTTTGCCTGCGTCATCTGGAGTTATGTCAACCTCTGGGATGTTCAAATCACTCAGGGCGCCCATGATCTGCAAATTTCTCATAAATTTTTGTCCTTCACCATGAAATCGTTGACATTCCTGAAACACTCACCGCTAGTGAAATCGCATCGACCACACTTCCATCCCATTGCAAGATCGTGACATCAGCATGGATTCTCCAGCGATGGCCAAGGGCTACCTGTGTCCTGAATGTAGAATTGACCCTTCTCAACCTTCCAGGGCAAAATATAAACTTTAGTGGATTGAAAGCAACATTTTAAAACATACTTCTCGAGGTTGCTAAAAATACCCAACGATTGTGAGTACGCTTCTTGAAAAGCAGCAGCCACTTCCTCTCCGTAAGAGTCACCGCCTTTTCCTGAATGACTATTCTTTATATTCACGACAATCAACACATTCATACCTGCAAACTCATAACTAGCATTAGCCGAGAAGTCGACAAAAAAGGTGATCGGTTGTACTGGCCGCGATTCGGCAAGGGGCTCGTAACCCTCCAATTCCAGTTTTATTCCGGCAACCACGTCAGTTGTCGAACCGAGACGTATCCTAGCAGAACCATCTGTGCTGGATAAGATCCCTGTTTCTAGAATGATTTGGCGGAATTCGTCACATCTATAAAAAAAATTATGAGAAAAAATGTGATTCTGATATCGACTCACGAGCGACCATCATTTCGAAAGCTCTCTTCTGCGCCGTGGATGATGAACAGCTTCTCTGTGTCACTGAGATTCAGCTCCATCTGTGAATAGTGAGTAGATGAAGTATTAAAGAGGAGTATGAGGAATTGAATAAAGCCTAAAAAATCAAATTTTGGGAAAATAAAAAAATACGAAAAATAAAATAAAGTTCCGACACTCCGAGTTTACGTTGCTTGGCTTTATTTATTTGTTTTTTCTTTTTTTTTGTTCGCAGTTTTTCTCTGTTTCCTGTCGTTTGAAAGTAGAGTTGCAGATGGATCAACGAAACCCTCAATATCCCCAAGAGCAAGGCAGCCAAGAGTTTGTGTCTAGCGAACCTTCTCTGCAGCAAATTCGATCAAGTATGCATCGTCCGCTTTCACAAGTTCAACAGAACTTTGTCAACAATCTTGTAAGGTTTTTCAAAAGCAGAATTAGTAGTTTCATACTGTTAAACAGTCAAAAACGGAAATTTTCTGTTTTCAGCACCAGAGCAGTGCGCAAGACGAAGTGAAGGAATTCATAAACCGTCTTCCGAACTTCACTCCAATGGTCCCTGACTCAGTGACGACACATTATTTAACGTCTGCCGGTCTGGATTCAAATGATCCGCGAGTTGTGAGGTGACTTTTGTTCTTTTCATTTCTAAAAACAGTGAACTTACAGGCTGATATCTCTTTCAGCGCAAAAGCACGTCTCCGATATCATTCTTGATGCGATTCAAAGCGTGAGTTTTGGAATGTTTTCATTTCAATAATAGTAGTAGTATTTACGAGGCCGCATCGTGAGAGAATCGAAATGGCCAACGCCGAAGCGGTCACGTTGATTTTCAAGATTTCTGGGAATATTCTCTTACTTTTCAGGCACGTATGAAGGGACTTGGACAAACCAAAAAGGGAACCAAGGAGACCAAGTTCACGCTCACGGAGGAACTTCTGGATACAGTGCTGTCAGAGTACGGGATCAACACGTTGAAACCTCCATACTACGCATAAGCTCAATTGTTACCTGTATTTATTTATTTATTGCAATGAATGCATCTCGTTTGTGACTTTGATTTTTTTGCTTGAATTGGATGGTTTTGTGCCATTTTTATCTGTTTGTCGTAAATTTGTATCAAATACAGTACTTTCAAAGAAAAATAGCTTTCTGGGAGTAAAAGAAAAAGTTACTTTGAAAAATTAGATTTCTTCACGAATTCGCGAACAAATACAATATTGTTCCGATCATATGTACAGTTTATTTTCTGAAGTTTTAGAACTGCAAAATACAGAAACTTGAAAAAGAAACAAGATTTTGTAGTTTTATTCAAGATGTTACGCCAGTTACGTCTCATGAGCAATCTTGCGTCGAGATTCGTCGGAGGGGCTGAGGTTCACGTTGTAGACCCTCAAGTAGATTTGAGGTGAGATTTTTCAATTTCGAAATCATCAATATTCACGGAAAAGTCTATTTTTCTCTTGAAAACAATCGCAAATGTCTCAAAACGTTTGGAAACTTCGAGAAAGTAGGAAAAAGAACGAAAATTTTCGGAAAAATATAAAATTTTCAATATTAGTTGAATTTTAGAGCGAAAACTATCAAAAATGTATGGAAAATGATCGAAACTGTTGGAAAATTAAACAACTTCGGAAATGGTTCGGACCATCCTGTAATAATTGAAAATTATGAGTACTACATCAAAATTCAGACACATCTTCGAGGACGAATCCAACCTCAAGAACACTATCGAGCTGAGAAATTTGAAAGTTGAAGTTGATCAAGTGCAGAAAGACTACGAAAAGTGGTTTGAGATATTTCAAAGATGGAAAGCAGCTGAAAAGGTGAACTTTTGCTTCATAAATTTGAAACAGTGAAATTTCATTTCAGTTTTTTCATGACTACCGCTTGAGAAAAACAAATATGTTTCAGGATGAAAAGAAAAAGCTGAAAAAAGAACTTCGAGAACATAAGAAAGGTATATTGGAAGCTCTCCAACTGCCGAACTTTGTTCATAGCACTGGCACTAAGAACGCGCCGTTGTTGAAGTCTTCCAGTGAGTTTTTGATTTTTAGGGAAAAATAACATCAAAAATATTTTCCGTCCTTCAATAATAATAAAAAGTTCTGTGAAATTTAAAAAAAAGTGTAAACTTGGAAAAAGTGCTTTCAGTGTCATTGTCATTTTGATAAGTCATAAAAATGTTCCCCTTGAGTAAAAACTTTGTTGAAGTTAGAGAACGTTTTGGAACCACCAAGAAATATTTCAGAACATTCGCAATTCTTAGCTCAGCAGGGATTGATGAGAATCGACAAAGTGAATCACGTTGTCCATCTCACAGGATTTCCTGTTTTCGGTCAGAGTTTGATCAGGTGATTTTAATTTCAAGAAAAACATCCAGAAAAAACCTTTTTTCGAAAAAAAATAACTCGAATTTGTTGGGTTCTACCCCTGAAACGATATTTTGCCATCTTTTCTACGTCTAGTTTTTAAAAAATAAGAATTCCCATTAAATTGCTATTTCAGAGCCCATCTCCGAGGCCTGTTCTCAGTCTCCCAATCAATATCTCCATCTTACTTTGCCCGAGCAGCCATTCTCGAAGCGTTGAATGTAGACAAGTCGAAGTTCGTTCAGTTCACTGACAAGTCTTCTAATTTCCCCGAAACGTACTTGGGTGAGGTTTGAGAATTTATCTAGTTTTGAAAACAGGAGAAGTTCTTTTGATAACCACGGCATACCACGGAGCAGTTCTAAATGTACCCATTCTAGTTGGCCATTCCTTCGCAGCACTCGTATCGCCATTCCTGAAAACGTGCTTCAGCGAGAAGAATGAATGGCCTATCGTAATCCAGTCGACTGGAGCTGCGTATCATGAAAAGGTGAGCCTTCTGAATTGTACTCTTTTGTGAAGTCATAAGTTTCGACCCGTTTATTGTATTTTTGCTTTCTCCGACCATGCACAAAGCTCAGTGGTGTTGTGAAAAGACGAGCGAACTGTGAGTCAAACACCCATGTTCGATCTTCCACCTGAATTTTTGCATTTTCTTTCCTCTTAATCTACATAAAAAAGACCACCCAGACAATTATCTCACGGTGTAAAACCATTCTTTTAGAAAAACACAATAGACCTGGTGAACGCAAGACAACGAATGAAACACTGTCTCCTGATCATGCTCAGAAAAGACTCTGGAGAAGACGAAATGGCTGCAGTGATTCAGGATATCTTGCTGAAAATAGGTGATTTTGAAATACTACAGAGAATTATAGAAACGAAGTACCGTTGAAGTTCATAGGATGTTAATGGCTATGAAGTTCAAGTTCTCTTGATTAAATTGTATGATGTTCATGCGCTGTTGATTGAGATTTTATTGATGTTCATGCGCTGTTGATAGAGATTTCATGATGTTCATGCGATGTTGATAGATATTTCATGATGTTCATGCGCTGTTGATAGAGATTTCATGATGTTCATGCGCTGTTGATAGAGATTTCATGATGTTCATGCGCTGTTGATAGAGATTTCATGATGTTCATGCGCTGTTGATAGAGATTTTATGATGTTCAAGTGCTCTTGATAAATTTTATGATGTTCATGCGCTGTTGATAGATATTTTATGATGTTCATGCGCTGTTGATAGATATTTCATGATGTTCATGCGCTGTTGATAGAGATTTCATGATGTTCATGCGCTGTTGATAGAGATTTCATGATGTTCATGCGCTGTTGATAGAGATTTCATGATGTTCATGCGCTGTTGATAGAGATTTCATGATGTTCATGCGCTGTTGATAGATATTTCATGATGTTCATGCGCTGTTGATAGAGATTTCATGATGTTCATGCGCTGTTGATAGAGATTATATGATGTTCATGCGCTGTTGATAGAACCTCTATGAAGTTCATAGGCGGCTGATATCTATGACTTATGGCATAGATGCGCTGTTGATATCAGCGATATTTCGTTTCTAGAGAAGCTTTATTGGGAGAAAAAAAAGATTTATGATTGATTTATTCTGGAAACTGAAGGAGAAAAAAATGTTCCGGGCGAGGAATTGCCGCGAAGTATACCTAAACATTTTCCAGAAGAAAAATAACCAGTCATGTTTTGTTTGTCCGTAATTCAGAAAGGTTCCCAACAGTTTGTAGAAAAATGAGTTGAGCATAACAGAAAGATGAAGATACAGTTATAAGAAAGAAACCCAGCAAAAATTATTCTTGAAGTACATTTTCCAGCCGCGTTCTTCGATGAAGGACTTCTACTGGAGCTGACGACCAGAGAACTACGAGGTGAAGAACTAAAAAATCATGAATCACAAGCGTTTGTCATCGAGAACAAAGGACTTGTGCTGACGAGGGTGAGAAAGAGAGTGATCGTGATCAACTCATGATTTCAGATTTCTAGAATCGGCGACTATGTGTCCAGAAGGTTGAATGTCGTCTACTCGAACCCGAGTGAAGGTAATTTTGAATTTTTCCGAAAAGTATGTGAGAAAAAATACTTGAAAATTGAGTATTATTTCCACTGAGTTATCATCAAAAAGTCTTGAAATCGGACATCTTCGTTTTTAATAAGTTTTTTTTGGTATATTTTCCACTGAAGTGTCACGCTTTGAGTTCAGTCCAGAGAAGTTTAATCTGATTTTTTACTCGGAAACTTTTGCATTCATTTAAAATGCCTGAAACTGAATGAATATGAGAACTTGACAGTTCTCAGCTGCTCATTCGTTTACCACGCCTCTATTTTCCCATTTCAGAAGAGAAGAACGCTACCGAATTTGTGAACATGGTCTACGCGGAGACTGATGTTGACAGGATCCTCGCACGGCTTGTCGACTCCCTAGTAGATGGAAATGAACCTCCGAAGCTCATTAGAGATGCGATGAAAAATGCGAAACAATGAGAAGTTTCTTACTGTTAGACGCGTTAGAAAGTAGACAATAGATATCACTTGATGGCTTACACCATAACTGTATGTAGTTAAGACAGCTAGCAGCCGCTCCCATGCTCAGGCAATTGAAAATTGACAAAATCTTGGTTAATTCCGGCCAGTTCTGATGAATATAGACAAAACATTAAATCCTTTTTAGTCTAAAAACCTGGATTTACCAGAATTTCACCTAATCTGCCATGAATTTACCAGAACTGGCCAGAATTTACCCTGTACATTTTCAATTCCTAGAATGGAGAGTCCCCGAAATTGGAAGATTTGATTACATAGTCTCCTAGGTTTTCGAATGCGGTCGAGATGAAAGAACCGATTTCAAAATCGCCAACCTGGTTTTAGATTTTCAAGTTGATGCTAAAATATGACTTTTTCAAAAAGTTGACTCCGATTTCAGTGTAGTACTAGACTGTAGAGAAAGTCTTTTACATTTCAAAAAATGTTACGGTTTATCTA
>OZ022250.1:862339-917339 GCA_963978915.1 Caenorhabditis parvicauda | reverse complement strand
TCTAAAACTGGTAAGAAAACGGTACGGACGTTGGGTTTACCACTATAGGGAGCAGCAGTAGGAGGGTCCAGATCATGACGTAAAAGTAAAGTTAGAGAAAGACACAGGTGGGATGACGAGTAGCGTCGTACGAGAAGCGGCTTGGCAGAACCGGATTCAACTATGTCTCGCGCGTCTCTTACAATCGTTCTAGTTTCAGTTAGGTCTTGTCGTCTACGGTACTACTATTTTTCCTTTTCGAGATACATCTTGGAGTACTCAAATGGAAACAATTTTTCCTATAAATTCGTGGTTTATAGTCATTCTTCTTCTGCATAATAAGCAGTAAACTGGAAAAAAACGTGAAAACGTGAAAAAGAACTAAAAATACTCATTTTCACGTTTATCACAAGTTCGTAAATTCAAAAATTGTCTATTGTCCTCCATCCGCCGTTAGCCTCCCAGGAAAAAATTTCACAAAGATCGTAAAAATGATAATTTTCCCTAGGAATCCTCCATGTTCTCCTGTCAAAAATACTTTTTAAAATTTTGTGAACCACACACCACAGACCATTTATGAGTGACACCCTTACACCATCTATGAACCACGTACCATCTATAAGTCCCACCATTCACAAATCACACACACCATTTTAGATTCACACTACTTGTGAACCACACACCACAGACCATTTATGAGTGACACCCTCACACCATCTATGAACCACGTACCATCTATAAGTCACACCATTCACAAATCACACACACCATTTTTGATTCACACTACTTGTGAACCACACACCACAGACCATTTATGAGTGACACCCTCACACCATCTATGAACCACGTACCATCTATAAGTCACACCATTCACAAATCACACACACCATTTTTGATTCACACTACTTGTGAACCACACACCACAGACCATTTATGAGTGACACCCTCACACCATCTATGAACCACGTACCATCTATAAGTCACACCATTTTAGATTCACACTACTTGTGAACCACACACCACAGACCATTTATGAGTGACACCCACACACCATACTTTTCTCATATTCTCGCCCGAAATTTCGTCAAGCTTTCTAGACTGTGTGCTCAGCGCAAGAAACTGATGGACCTGAAGATATCTCTTCCGACAAAGAGGTAGTTCTGAATATTGCTTTCAACTCACGTTTTCTCTTTTTTTTTCCTCACCCTGTCTAAACTGACGTTTTACTCCATACTCTTGTCCCAATAGACGAATTCTGAAACATCTACGACGTATAAACGTGAAATAAACATTCTATTTCTGTTGTCTGTTCTACCTCACGAACTTTTTGTCGAGTAACTTTTCCGAGATATTCTACCAGTTGTTCAACGTTCGGAAAACTGGCTGATACTTCACAAAGATCAGAAATTGACCTACCATTATCTCTCTGGTTACTGTAAGTGTACTGTAGTCTCGTCCAATTCAGTGGAAAACTGGGAGAATAACATGAGACAAGTAGGCCTTTCATTTTTACCTTCTACAAGTTTTCGAAAAGTACTTGTCTTCGGGTAGGTCCAGACTGAAAAATGGACCGTGAGTTGAGCCGAACATTTATGATTGATCCCTTCAAGATGCTGACTCGAAAGGTACTCTTTCGAAAGAAAGAAAAAAGAGAGATGATTTGCTGTAGAACTTCTTCCTTTCTCCGTGCTCCGAAGACTTTTCAGTGTACTGTAAAAAAGGTTGAAACGCGGATTGTTAGAAATTACTTACCGTAATCAGTTGGTGTGAAGGTACTGAAATGTCTGTGTAGTTCATCCTGAGGGCCCTCTCTCGTTTTACCTGTCTGCTGAAAAAGAAATATCTCTTTTTCTCTCACTTACCCTATCTCTCTCTCATGTAGGAATTCCACCTATCGTATACGGATTCCAGACTTCAGGTTGAACCATATTGAGAGGGTGCCGTTCCCATCGTGCCCCAGCCCCCCTCCAACGACCAGATAACACTGTCCGTACCATTCCCACAAGGTACAACCAGACCTTATCCAGTACAAGGACTGAAGGTCATTAATCCGTTGAATCAAAAATGAACGCGAACGGGTTCAGCAAGACTCATGGACTGTCATCGACATTGTGCTCTTTGTCAACACTGCCAGATGCTCACATGGAGCTTCCGGGCTGTCATCGACCTGGCAACTTGCCAAGACCGCCAAATGCCTTTCCACCCGCCGGGAACACTTTTGATCTACAGACGGAAGTCCACAGTAACATCGGCAGGATTCCCTAGCAGTTTGACACTGGTCGGGCCGCGTAACAGTGTATCTAGTCGTTTTTAGGTTCCCAGAAGGGTAGATTGCGACGACCATTGACGTCGGGACATTGCTGAAAAGTGGGATTCAGATGATGAACGAATCCGTGCCGCGTAGCAGCGCGCGGCTATCAAATGGGGTTGAACCATTTATGATCCGATAAACTGAGCACGGCTCGCTTTTTTCATTAGAAAAAGGGTGTTAATATTCGACAGGCATCTCGCTGATAAAATTGAAATGTCTCGTTAGAATATCGAAACTAAAAACACAATCGCCGCGCCGCAGCGCGCGGTTATCTCCGCACCAACAGAGCCCATATAGTTTAGAGGGCAAAAGGGAAAAAGCAGACACGCAGTCATGAACCCAAGTCTTGTCTATTATCAAGCTTAGCTGAGGTTCGAAAAACGACTTTCGTGAAGGTCCGAGTTTGGTAACACAAGAAAGTCGTTTTCCGAACCTCAGCTAAGCTTATTATAAAAGGTAAATTACTGGGCATGACTGTCCTCTCAGTTCATTAGAGGTTGTGGAGTTGTGATTAAGAATAGTATGAATGATTTATTCAGTATGTATTTGCTGGATCGCTTGAGGAGAAGTTGTCCTGGGCGGAGCCAGAGAGGAGAAGTCTCTAGGACTTGAAGTGGGAGAAGAAGTAGAAGTGATTGGTAGTGTGACTTCTATTGAGGTCACGGGCGAGGTTAGGTCACGTCGATAGTTCTAAATGTAGGCTGAAATGAGTGTTAAGTACAGAGTGGCTTATTGGCCACTACATCCCCCCTCCTGAAATGAAGGAAAATGAACGAGTTTACTTGTTTGGGCGATGCACAACGTGTCCTCTCAGTTCATTAGAGGTTGTGGAGTTGTGATTAAGAATAGTATGAATGATTTATTCAGTATGTATTTGCTGGATCGCTTGAGGAGAAGTTGTCCTGGGCGGAGCCAGAGAGGAGAAGTCTCTAGGACTTGAAGTGGGAGAAGAAGTAGAAGTGATTGGTAGTGTGACTTCTATTGAGGTCACGGGCGAGGTTAGGTCACGTCGATAGTTCTAAATGTAGGCTGAAATGAGTGTTAAGTACAGAGTGGCTTATTGGCCACTACATGACTGCGTGTCTACGTGTCTGCCTTTTCCCTTTTGCCAGTTTAGAGCGTTACTATGTCTATGAGCTTCCAAAATTGTCGACCTCTCACCTTTACTTTGAGAAGAATACGACTGCTCCAAAACTTTTCGTGGACCGGCAATGGACCGTAGATGGGCGACAGTCGTCCCGGACATGTGTCGCCCAATTACGGTCCAATGCCGGTCCGGTCCATGTGTCGCCCGGTCCATGTGTCGCCCGTCCCCAGTCCATGTGTCGCCCATTTACGGTCCATTGCCGGTCCGGTCCATGTGTCGCCCGGTCAATGTGTCGCCCGGTCCATGTGTCGCCCGGTCCATGTGTCGCCCGGTCCATGTGTCGCCCGGTCCATGTGTCGCCCACTCATAGTCGCACTGTCCAATTCATGCACTGTTCAATATCAGTTTGATACATTATGTGGACACACATAACTTTTGCGGGGGTATGACACATGAAATATTTTCCTTCCATATCCGGACCCCTGATATATGATAGTGGGTACCACTTTCAAGCCAGAACTGAACCTAAGTGGACAAATATAGCCCAATGTTCATCAGTTCAAAAATAGTCCATTGTTAGAACTAACATGTGCGAACACACATTACATGCTATAGTTCGGCTTACAATCGTTTCTACTCCGAAGTGCAGAGAAGAAACGATCTAAAAAGTCGTCGAGCGCTAGATAGGTCATTGCAGCCACTCGCGGACATATCGCGGGTTTCGCCGATTAGATCATCCATGGGCCAGTCCATGTGTCGCCCATCTACAGTCCATGTGTCGCCCGGTCCATGTGTCGCCCAGTCCATGTGTCGCCCATTTACGATCCGATGCCGGTCCAAATTTGACACGCAGCGCACTCTCCCCGCCACCGGTCCATGTGTCGCCCATCTACAGTTCATCTGTCGCCCATTTACGGTCCAATGCCGGTCCGCCAAAAGTTTTGGAGTAAAAAATGTGAATAGTAGGAAAAATCATTTCACGCGATTCTGAACTACACATCTTGACTTTTTACTCCTCTTCTCACCCTCAAAATGGTTCCAACCTGTTTGTCAGTTTGTTAAAGCAAGATCTTTCGAATGTCGATCTATCATCAGTCTAATGCGAATCAGTCCTCCATCGAAATGTATCAGTTCACTCCAACGATCTGTTTCCCTTTCGTAACATTAAGCTGGCTCAACACTGTTCATTCACAGTCCCTTTGTACTTCACTTAAAAAAACAAAACACACAAAATTCATTCCGTCAAATCATTTTATGAAAAAAAAACGTTGCTTAATAAATCATTGAGAGCCAGTCTCATTTAACTTAATACGAAAAAGTGTACTGAATCGTTTCTATTAAGAATCATTTCCTCAAGGAGGGCTTACAAGGTGAAAAAATTTTTTGTGATAATCAAGTTTAAACTTTGATCAAATCTTATCATCGTACCTAACTAGTGCTTTGAACCTTACCTAAGCCTAAAATTTGAGGTGTCGACAAAGATAAATGAAAAAATGATTCTTAATAAAAACGATTCAGTACACTTTTTCGTATTAACTGTCTCATTTACGAGATAGATTAACTATGTACATTCTCTGTTACAGGTATGCCTAGCTGGGGGTGGATATACTGTATATGTACTGGGCGGGGCTTAAAAAATACCGTTTCTAAAAACCCAAAATTAAGAAGAAAAAAAAACGACACGGACATATTTGTACACGTTTAAACAAATGGCTGTATACAGGGGGTGCATTATGGGTACAGAAATGAAGGTATTGTAGGATTTGATTTTCCTGTTCTTTGAAACTGATACTGTATCCAGGGAAAGGCCAAATTACGGTATTTGAGCATTATTGAACAAATTCGAAGTGAAATACAACTTTTGCGCGCGGAATTTTGACGCGAACATCATTTCGAGCAGATTCCTACAGTACCTGGGGGCAGTATACGGTACAACTAGGTGATACAGTACCTGGGGGCAGCATACGGTATTGCTAGTGGCTACAGTAGCCTGTCAGTTACAAATGGGTATAACCTCTACTACCTCACCCATTCCCTTGGTCTTGCCTTGTCTAAAAATGATCGGACATCCCACTTTGACGACTTCCGCTCCAGATCGCCAGCACAGTTCTACTCGGGACCAACTTCTCTGCTCCAGCGATGCTCCTTCAATCTTTCGGACGGTTACCGTACCGCACAGGGATCCGATGAAAACTGGAAAAAACTCGTTTGAACGGGGTTCTGTGCTATTTCCGTACCTGTTGCCTGGAAACCCTCACACACGTGTGACGATGAGTGGTGTAAGAGGAAGAGTGTGGCTACGAAGCGATAGCAAGCTGCTGGTGGATCTGTTCCTGTTACCATCACCATTCCCTGTAAAATATTCATTTTTACTTATACAAGCAGGGAATCCTCGCTATGCTCACATTCAGAGCCGTTTTTCATTACAAAAACACATATTCAGACCTTTTTATTGAAAAAATAAGTAGTTTTCACTCCCTGTTCGCTTCCACACTCCCTGTACAATTCAAGTACGGCGAAAACTAATGCACGTCGGGCTAGAACCAATGCAACAACTTGTGGGCCCCCAGTGGTCACGTGTGCAGCGCTCGCAAAATAATGTGCAGCGGTGACCGAGTGGTTAAAGCGTTGCATTTCTACTCGCTCAATGCTCGTTCGAATCCCGTCAACTACCGGCCACTTTTGCACAACCCCTCCCCCCACAACCAAAACCAAAAAGGACCACCCAAAAATTTGCCTCACGAAAAAGGGGGCGGGGCAAAGTGGGCGGAGGATTTGTCAATTAATAATATGATAACTTTTTTTCGAGAATGTTTCTGTTTTCAGTCCTGAGAGTCGTGTGTAAACCGTCTATACCGAAATTGCGGAGAAGTGACGGTGCCATAATAATCATATTGAAAAAGCCCGCCCTCTTTTCGTGAGGAGAATTTTTGGGTGAGGCTTTTTGGTTTTGAGAGGGTTTAGAATGCATAATGGTTAGAAATCTTCTGTAAACCTTGCCTTAAAAACACTTCTGTTTTCAATTTGTGATGGGAGAATAAAGAAGCCCGTAGTGGTTAAACTATCCAGCGACTTACCGGAGCAAACATTCGTTTTAAAAATTAATTTGAGAGAAAATTTCATTTCAGGTTCAGAATGTTGAGCGAACCGTCTATACCAGAACTGCACAGAGTTCACTTCTAACATCAGATTTTATTTGAATCGATGAAAGTTGGATGGTAATGTTGATACCAGAAAAGAATGTTTCCATATTCGAAGATGATAGGTGGAAAATCGGAAATTTATTTCGAAGTACCGGAAATGAATTGAACTTCTCCTGTCTTAAGATATGTCAAGAGCTTATAAAAATCGGCAAAATCAAGTTTTGCTAATTAAAATAGAACCCATTTTTGACATCTGTTTTTATCACACATTTAAACTATGCCTTCTTCTTCTTCACGACTTGACAATAAATCAACGCTTAAATCAAACTAGGATGACAACAGAGATTAGCTCCTCTCTCTCTATCGTCTACAGCTCTCATAATTATTATTTTAATTTCAATTCCTAACCCTTGTTATATTAACTGATGGGAACCTCTAAATTACGGTCGAAAACAATTTGTCAGATAACTGGTTGGAATTGATCTGAATATCCTGGTCGAACAACTAACACCAATGTTCTATATCTACTAACACTCATATTCAGTTCTTTTCCTTCTGGTAATTTGACAATGTTATCCAACGTTTTTTTTTTTGCAAAAAATCGCACAACTGTCCTGACCGGAGCAGAATTTTTAAAAGGTTCTCCTACGGTTCCCAATCCCATTATTCTGTGCTCGTGGCGGCTATTGCTGGTCGTCATGAAGCTTATGAACTTATTCTTAATGAATAAAGTTATTATATTATAAACTAAAACCGTTCTTAACTCCTTTAGAAACACGAAAAAAAAAGTTAAAACACAACTCACTCGTCTCAATACCACCTCTGGCGGTAGCGTCAGCTGAATAGATGCCGCTTCTCCAGGATTCACGCTGGCCACTGCTTGTCGACTTCTTCTGATTGAACCGACTTTTGCCTTCTCGAACGATCCGTTTTTCAGGGGTCCGATGAGAACGTCAGCCGACTCGGTGATTTGACCTTCTGCAAGGAAACCACCGACAACATTTCCAACCTGAAAAACGGTGATTGCTTGTGAATTCAGAACGATTCGAAACTGGGAAAATATGGTTAGGTATTTAGACTTATAACGAAAGAGTGATCTGAATCATCGAATCATGAATCACTTCCTTACATGTAAGCTTACAAGGCACACATCTTCCTCTACCTTTAAAAAAGTCTGACCTCCGTAAATCGGTTACTTATTACTGTAGCAGTTTCGCCTTGAAACACAAGAACGATTAAGTAATGCGCCTTTAATTTCAATGGAGTGAAAGTAAGAATAATAATTTAAATCCACAAAGACCTAACTGTTCGTTGTGAGAGTCCCGATCCTAGGGTAGGCCTACCGTACTCATTTTACAAAAATGCGACTGGCGCGCGTTTGAAATCGGTCAGACTTTTTGCTAGATATGTGCAAGGTGCAAACATTTTTTGTGGTAATCAAGTTTGTTTACAAAAAATAAGGAAAAAAAGACAACAAAATGCTTATCTATTCAGTCTAGTTCAACTTCCGACTTCCGTTTAAAATTTCACTTAAAGTTGAAACTCTTGAAAGAATATGGGTAAAAAAACTCACATGAGGCACATTGAAGAGCTCTTCGATGGTGAAGTACGCTGGCATTCCGACTAACTGCATTCTGAAAGTCATCCTTCAGAAAAGGTTCATCAAATCCGTCTGTGTACCTAGATTCAGCAGTTCCTGCAGCAGAGAGACAGTTCATGAGTGTTCTGAGACCTTTGAAGCCTTCTCCAGTCACTGAAGACACACAGACTATGGGCACCACGCTGTTGGTGCATAGCTCTTTGGCGGCTCTGAAAATGCACCAATACAGAGATAGATAATGAGAGAGAGAGAGAGAGAGAGAGAGAGAGAGAGAGAGAGAGAGAGAGAGATAGAGAGAAAGAGAGTGAGAGACAGAGAGAGAGAGAGAGAGAGAGAGAGAGAGAGAGAGAGAGAGAGAGAGACTATGTATTCTCTATTGAATTCGAATTAAACCTCTACCCCAACAAAAATTTGGCAAATTCAATTTTCAGTATTTCCGATATTCTTCACTCATTTCTTTAGAAATCCATTTTTTGAAATAATTCAGAAAACCGTTACTCCTACAAAAAACCTCACCTAACAGCATCTCTCTTCGTCTTCACCCGTTTTCCAGCCGCGTTCATTCCAGCCTTCTGTAGCAGTGTCTTGACACTCTTGACGACACTGAAACCTCTATTGCGGCGCGGTTGCGCGTACGCGGTTACCTTTCCAAATGATGCTTCTCCACTAGATCCTTCTTGGTGATCACGACAAAGAGTGGAATGTTCAGAGCAGCGATAAGCCCAAGATGCTCTCTGGTGGTTGACGTTGGTCCGGTTTCGGCAGATATTAACCTAGGAGTATTTTTTAAAGATTTTTTATCAGTTGCAGGAGGAAAAAAGTGCCCGAACTCTTAAAATAATCCACCTTTCTGGTTATTTTCACTGACAGGAGAATGATTTTTTAAAAAAATATTTTCTGTTTTTGAGTCGTCAAAGTATCTGTTCTCTTCTTGTTTTCAAACTTCTGAAGATAGAGTCACTTTTTTTCGATTTTTATTTCATTTAAACCTAGGATAAAATTTCTGCAAGAACCATCTTTTCTCTTATCATAAAAGTACCCATACTTGTTGTGTTATAAAACTTCTGAAGATATTTTTTCTTCGGGTGAATTTCCACTATTCTTTTTCTTGACCATCATAACCTACTACCTTTCCCTCATATCTAGCAAAAAGTCTGACCGATTTCAAACGCGCGCCAGTCGCATTTTTGTAAAATGAGTACGGTAGGAGTCGGAACTCTCACAACGAACAGTTAGATCTTTGTGGATTTAAATTATTATTCTTACTTTCAGTCCATTGAAATTGAAGGCGCATTACTTAATCGTTGTTGTATTTCAAGGCGAAACTGCTACGGTACTGAGTAACCGATTTACGAAGTTCAGACTTTTTACAGGTAGAGGAAGCTACTCGGGTAACCAAATACGAGTATTATAAGGAACTATCATAGTATTATAATGAACAATACGAGTATTATAATAAATTTATAAGATTTCACAGCATTATAATGAAAACCACGAGTATTATAATTTATTATAATAGTCGTAAATAAAAACCCAAACATTATAATAAATTATAATATACCTGCTTCACTTTAGTCAGTTCAAATGAAAACTTCCACTTTTTACGAACATTATAAATTATAATAATACTCGGTTTTCACCTCACATATTATAATGGATTATAATTCTCGATTTTTTAAACCACAAATTTCATAATGAACTAAAATTCATTTTTTGACACCTGACATTCGATTCCGACGACGTCGTCGATGACATCATAGAATTTTTTTCAAAAGAAGTTCTATTTTGTCAAGCTATATTGTAGAATCTGATATCCGACTCTGACGACGTCGGTGACGTCGTAGACAACGTCATCGAAAAAAACATAAAAGTCGGATTTTTTTTAGGAAGACGATGTCACTGACAAATTCGTCGGAATCGGATGTAAGACTCTTTAAGAAATGCTGGAAAAACGTTTTTATGTGTGTGTTTGTATATATGTGTTTCCGTGAGAAACTAAAACCATCTACCTCTCTTGAAACGCTCCGCTCTTGATGAGCGCTCACAACAACTGGGGAAACACTTACATCTCTCACAACACTATTTTGTTCTGTCTGTCATACCAACCCTTTATTGCTAATTATCTCATGTAAATAATTATAGGTATATATCCCTGAAGATGGCGTGATTGTGATTGAAAAAATAAATATATCTTGTGCAATTCTACTGGTCATAACAAGACGATCTGTCAACAACCACAAGAAACACTTACAAGCACGAGAAATGAGGACTATAGCCTGAGAGTCCATGGATGGTCGTTTTCAGGTATTTGCTGTCTCCGGCGAGGTCGATCAGGGTCACCAATTTGGTGGACTTCTCCACCAATTCTTCCAAGCTATGGTTATTGTAGTTGATCAACTGAAATAAGATAACCTATTCGATTATTACAATGCTATTTTCTCACAGATATTTCCACATTAATTTTAATAATTCGCATATCTCCAAATTACCGTAGTTGGGGAAATTTCGAGAAAAAGGAGAAAAGATTTAACTTAACCTTTTTTATGTGAAATAAAAATTTCTCACCTTTCCTTTGACATCGAATCCGATCACATCAAGGCAGACTGAGGAAGTTTTTCCTGTTCGAACTTCATGAGGGAACCTAAAAATGTCCCATGAAAAAGCGATGCGGTCTTGCGCTGCGCAGAACTGTGACGATTTTTTCACCATACATCATTGATACTTTCCAAATTTATTGTAAAAAATAACCTAAAGAGATTGAGTCTAGTTTTCCCATGACCATCATCAAGATATCCCTGTGTTAGGACACCACATAGAGTCGATTTCCCAACGTCACAGCCTCCGAGTACTGCAAGCCTGAAGAATTTGGGTTTTTGATAGAATTAGAGTCACTTGGAAAATGTTCTCTAGAAATACTACTCCTGCGATTGACCTCTCAACTTGATTTTTCACAGAATAACTAGATTTCAATGCACTGTAGCCGCTTAAGATCTAGCAGATTCGAGTACTTCCAAACTGTATAACTTGTGATATTATAGAACAAAGACGGAACTCCGACTTCCGTGAAAAAAATTTCACTTCCGACTTCCGTTAAACAAATTCTACTTCCGACTTCCGTTTAACAAATTCTACTTCCGACTTCCGACTTCCGTCAAAATTTTTTTTCGTGAAAAATGACGAAAAAACCGTTTCTATTCAGTATGGAATTGACCTATCACCTGTTGAGAATGCGCGAATATACAATATCTCTGGGTTTTTTCAACTTTTTTGCACTCCCGACTACCGTTGAAAAAATTCTACTTCCGACTTCCGCCTTTTTTTCACTTCGGCCTTCCGACTTCCGTTTAAAAAATTAACTTCCAACTTCCGACTTCCGTTTAAAAAATTCACTTCCAACTTCCGTTTAAAAAGTTCACTTCCAACTTCCGTTTTGAAAAATTTTACTTCCGTGCAACTCTGGTAGCTGTACTAGGGTCACTTCGATCTCAATCTTGGAAATACTGCTAATCTCGAGAAATCTGATGCTTTCTTGTCGGGTTTCAGTCCGTGTTATGAAAAATACCTCAATTCGATAAACTGCTGGCTCTCCGGGACCTTTCGAATCAACACTTCCACTACTGTTCGGCGAACTGAGCTGTTTTTAGATACATCCTTTTCGGTCAGCTGAAGTTCAGTTGAATGAGTGAAAGTGATGGTACTTACGATGAACATCGACGCATCAAGGTTCTGAGCCATCGACCTCAACGTTGACAGTGAAGCGTGTAGCTCGACATCGGTCAGACCGCACATACGACCACCGTCTTCAACGCCTATCTGGAATCAAAATTTTACGCTACACTGTCCTGACCGGAGCAGTTTCTGAAACAGGTTCTAAGAGTCTCCACATTCCCTTTAGTTGTTCGAGCTTTTAGCGGCTATCGCTGGCCGTTACTGAAGCTTACGTATTTTTATTCGTTATGAATAAATATTATTATTAAAATTTTGAACACTGAACTTTTCATTTTCTGGGGCTGATACAGTAAAGTTGGAACGTAGGAAAATATTATCCACTAGGAAAGTTCTTTCTCAAAAGCTTCTCGACACTGTATTAATATCCCTATTTTGTTTTGCAATAAAACATTTTCTCACAAAAATCAATTGTATCTCAGTCTGATTCTTGCTATAGTTTCATACTGTAATTAACGCTTCACATATCTAGCAAAAAGTCTGACCAATTTCAAACGCGCGCGCCAGTCGCATTTTTGTAAAATGAGTACGGTAGGCCTACCCTAGGGTCAGGACTCTCACAACGAACAGTTAGATCTTTGTGGATTTAAATTATTATTCTTTCTTTCAGTCCATTGAAATTAAAGGTTCATTACTTTTACGTTCTTGTGTTTAAAGGCAAAACTGCTACAGTAATAAGTAACCGATTTACGGAGGTCAGACTTTTTTACAGGTAGAGGAAGCTATGTGCGCTTTTACAGGTACAGTTTTTCACATCCGGGAAACTGTAGTTATTTGAAAATTTAAAAAAAAACCTCATAAATAGCTTCTCCTTGTCCTTCTCTGAGTCTCCACTTCATCTGGGTTATCAGATGCTCCAGCCTTGACGTTGTCGGATTCACCAGCTTTGCCTACAAGAAACCATAAATGTTGTTTTTTAAAAATTTTATCGCGTAACCGAGCTGTTATTCTGTTTTTACACTCTTCCAGAGAATGAAAATGAAATCTTTCACATTTTTGGAAGTTTTAGATCGGTCAGACAATCCAATGTTAAGAGTTGTCCATAATTCATGGCGTTCATATTTTTCTGGACGGGATTTGTTTTAGGATTGTATGTAGCAGAGTTGCACGGAATTCCGACTCCCGCTTTCTTTTCACTTCCGACTTCGACTTCCGTTTAACAAATTCTACTTCCGACTTCCGTCAAAAAATTTTTTTCGTGAAAAATGACGAAAAAAACGGTGAAATAGTTTCTACTCAGTCTGGAATTGACCTATCACCTGTTGAGAATGCGCAAATATACAATATCTCTGGGTTTTTCAACTTTTTTGCACTCCCAACTTCCGTGAAAAAATTTCACTTTCGACTTCCGACTTCCGTTTTGAAAAATTTTACTTCCGTGCAACTCTGATATGTAGGCTTATAGTGAAATCTCTAGTTTCGCGATTGAGAAAAAAAGCAAAAAAAAATACGATGAGCGCTCGAAGCCTTTTCGTTGCAAGATCCTTGGGCTCTCCACTACATTAAAGTAATCAGTTCATCTTAAAATCGTAACAAAGCAAAATGTATAATCGATGTTCGAAAACTACCTTGTACTCTATATTTCCTAGCTCTTCCTCTGGCGGAAGGTGGTTTTCGGTGTCTGAATCAGAAGAGTGGTCTTCTGCTACTCTTAACAGTGTCTTCTTCTCGCCTTCATTGATAGTTTCTTTCCTGAGATTTTATAATCTTGGGGATTTTTAAAACTTCAACTCAAGTGTGTCATCGGTAAAAGCCTTAAAGTTCTTAATAGTTGTGTCATTTTACATGGATAAGTCATGTAATAAGGATAACCAGGTAGTGTAAAGTAATCGAATTTTTTTTAAATAAAGCTTCAACATAGAAAAATGACCTGTCCGACCATACACGGGTACCCCTCTTGCAAGGTTAAGGCCCATTCCACCACACTCACCTAGTCTTGAACAGTGGTTGATGATTCTGTTCATCGCAAAAGTGTGAAATCATGAAATCCATTGTGAGTTATTTACTTGTGTAACCGGGTGATCATCAAATGCGGTCAAGTTAAAGCTGAATATTCTGATTTTAATGGAAATCCAACAAGGGAGGTGAGACACACTGAAACATGGACAGAAAAGAAAATATTTAATATTTGAGAAAGAAATCGAAAGCACTAAATGATTTTTCTGATTTTCAATGACAATAAAATAAAAATTGGCATTTAGTACAACACATCCCATCTTTTTTCAAGCGTTGTCTGAGTTACCATGAATATTTTTTAAGCCTGAGGTTAGGGTTGGATCAGCTCAAGGTTCAACCTAAGCCTAAGGTGATTGTGATGTTTTGAGCAGAGTTATGGATGTGATGGGTTGTGTTTTACTAAAGACCCCATAACTTTGCTCGTAACATCCCAATCACCTCTTTCTGGGCTTGGGTTGAATCTTAAGCTGACCCAAACCCAATCTAAGCTTAAAAAGAGGTGTTCACGGTAACGCACCACGTTTGAAAAGAGACTGGAAGCGGGATGCGATGAGATGCTTTTTAGTAAATACCTTTAAAAAAAGCTTTTCACCATTTGATTCTGTTTATATTGGAGAAAATTTTTAATCTATTGAACTAACCTTCATGTTAGGGGGAGGGGTGGTAGGTAACTTGCCAAACCGACACGGACCGTTTTCTTGCCACTCGAAACTCTGTTGACCCTTGAACAATGTCTTGGGTTTCTTTGATTGACGCAACAGGTGTTCCTCTTCTTGCTTTTGCTTTTCAGAAAACGGTCCGCGTGATCGCTCGAAAAGTCAAAAACAAGAGGAAGGGATGCGAACGTCGTAATAACACGGAACAACTTTGAGATAAGCGAGGTCTTTTCAACGAAAGAGGAAAAGAGGCTTTGATGATCACAACAGAAAAAACATCTGGAACAATGTTTGGAGTTTGAAGAAGTTTGCTATGAATCAACGATTAGTAAGAAGAAGAAATATCTCATGGCAGCTGACTCATAAAAAAAGAAAGTGATTTTTTTGGAAAAAAATCTCTGGAAGTTGAACGAATTCGTTTGGAATCAAAGATTATGATGTGGAAGAAGGATCTTATTCGACTTACAGAGAGAGAAATTATTTCTTTCGAGAGAAATCTTTGAGAATTGAACGAATTCGTTATCTTTTCTTATGAGTCGACTGTAAGTGAGACGAAAAACGTGTGGTGCCTGACTCATAGAGGAAGAAAATGATATTTTATGCTTTTAGGAGAAGAAAGAAGAAGTTAAATATAAAAACAAAAAATTGGTTGAATAAAATTCGTCTTGCAAGTTTTCAAGAATTGAACAAATTCGTCATACTTTTTATGAAAAAAAATGCTGTAAAATGATGAATTTGTTTATCGAAGGAGTAACTAGCAACATTTGTTTTATCTTAACGTCAATAACAAATTTTGGCCAATCTTAAGCCTAAATGCACCAGTGCCAATCGATGTTAGTCATTGTTATTTTGAAAAAACTTCCTCATGAGGATATTTAAATGTACACCGGATGTCATTTAAAGATTAGACATTTCAAAAGTGAAGAATAGTAATCAATCACATTTAAATGTGCTATGAAGAACATAAATGAACTTCAATTCAGACATAATCTTTAAATCACATTTATTATTTTCCGGAGTAGTAACACTTATAGTTTTGAGTTTGAAATGTGGTACTGAAAAGAGCTTCCTATACCTTCTCAGGTTGAGGAGAATTGATTTTTGATTGAAGTCTTCACAACAAGAAAATACGAAGTCCATACAAAGTCGAGAGATAAATGATGCTCGTTTCACATGGTTTAGAAAAGAAAAAGAGCATTCTGTTTCGAAATTTCTCGCCATGAATGGATGAATAATATTGCGCAATGTTTGGAAAGCCATAATGACCTCAAAAGTTGCCATGGAAAACACAATTTACAAGATTGAGTGGTTGAAAATTGATCCTCGATGTCATTCGAAAACAAAAAACACTCAAATGTAAAATTCTTCTTCGAAAAATTACACGAAAACACGGAAACGTGCAAGACACAACCGTGATGCCGGAGGCTCAGATGTTTGACAGCTGGTGAGGGGAAGAGACGAATTACGTCAGAGAAAAGAAAACGATGTTTGGCCTCAGGGAAAGCGTTCGGTGTCTGTATGGATTAAATCGGTGTCCGTATGGATTCGCTTGGTTATAAAAATATTACCGATTTGGACACCGATTGAAATCATACAGACACCGATTGAATCCATACAGACACCGACAAAACATACAGACACCGATTGAATCCATACAGACACCGATTGAATCCATGCAGACACCGTTTCAATCCATACAGACACCGTTTTCGCCCATACAGACACCGAATTTAATACGCACACTCTTTTCTATATATTAGTACTCTAATATATCAAAATACATATAACACAATCAAATAATAACTTTTATTGAAAATACATCATAAAAATGTGACTTTCTTCGTTTCCGACCATTCCAATTCGACCAAGCACTTGCAAGCATCCATCCCAGTACTCATTATCTTCTCTGGCTCGTTCATGGTTCTGCTCCATGTTCTGAACTGGTTGTTCCTCGAGCTTGAAGAACATCTTTTCCTGAAAATTAATCAATATATGACTGGTTACATTAGTGGGTACTAGTTGCAAGTCAAACGAGCGAACTTAAACTCAACTACACCAGTGCGCCGAAAGCTTAATCTACGTTGCAAAAAAATACGTACTCATGCGAAAAAATACGTACTCACTTCTACTTCCTCTGACTTCGGTTGGTTCCAACTTCAGTGGTATTGGCTTCAATTGAAAACTTTCCAGCTTCTCGCGGCTATGCTCCTGGTCGCAACTTGGCTCCAGTCTTGACCCGGGAGCCCGAGGTCGACTTTGTCGTTTTCCCGAATAGACCAGAGACGGGGTTGATTTGGCCTAAAATTTGAAGGTGTAGTCAACGTATCGAGTCGATTCGAGTTACAATAGAAAATCAAGTTCGAAAAAGAATCCAACTTACATTTAATTTTCCTCCAATGCCATGTGTCATGTCCCAGCTCAGAAACTTTGAAGATGGTCGTCGGATGTATCCTTCGTCACGAATGATGCAAGAATATCTGAAACATGTTTCGTAATCGACGTCCAACGTATTCTCTGAGTGTTAGGATTCTTTTTTTATTTGTTCTCAGCACATGGTCTGATAAGCTCTCCGGAACTCCTAACTCTCAATCAGAAAATTACAACAAAAATTAAATAGAATTTCAGCTAGACAAATAAAACTCACGGTAACTTCCTCGTGTGAATCTCTAGTCTGAATGTCGTGAGCCGTTTTCATTGATACTGAGTCCCTGCTCACCATTGACCGAGATTGATACGGTCTTTCATTGAGATCGACCCTATAAGAATGAATACTTCAATTGTACTGAAATGAACATGATGCTGGATGTCGTTGCAAACGTATTAGATGCAAAATAAGTGAAATATTCATCAAAGTACCTTCTGACAGGTATTATATTTTCGAAGTTTATTCTATTTTGGGACTAAAAGTGTTCAGAAACAGGGTGAATTGCATTTTCGAACGGAAAAGATGACAGGAAATGTTTCTAAACGTGCAAAACAGTAACGATAAGCTACAATAAAGCTAAACAAGGCTACTTAGATGAGCAAATAGGAGAACGTAGGCCTAAAAAGGAAAATAAAAACACGTTTGAATTCACTTCGAAGTAAAGTGCAAAGGAGCACACATACACTTGCCACGCCTATATAGGCACCGTTTTCAAAAACGGTGTCCGAATGGATCCATACAGACGCCGATTTCTTGCTGTTTGCAAACGGTGTCCGAATGGATTCATACAGACGCCGATTTCTTGCTGTTTGCAAACGGTGTCCGAATGGATTCATACAGATACCGTTTCAACCAATATGGATACCAGAATCCATACAGACACCGAACGATTTCGCAGAGGGCTGTGTGAACTGGGTATATTGATGCTGGATCAGACAGAACAAACACACTGTGAGGCTTGAATTATGAGTGTTGTAAGAACAGTATTATAAAAATAGAAATAATTGAATGATGCAAAAAACAAAAATCGATTTTGAGACTGGAAATTTAAAAATGAGGCAAACCTTGCATGTATTTTGTGAAAATTACTCCTTAATCGACCTTCCTCATTAAAAACATTAGAAAAACCATGGTTCAAATCAGAAAGAGAGGAAAAAAACAGAAAACGAATTTCTGAAAAACAAAAATAAAGTTTGATCTACTTGTTACTGTAATAACTTCTTGTTTTTCTACTTTTAATTTTTATACTAATTTTGTGAATGTCTTGGAAAAGGGGAGAGCGCCACGCCGATCAGTTTCCTCCTTATCAGTCGGCAAAATAAACATCCCAGATCACTGCCAAAACAATACGACCGGTTTTTATTGACTCCAAACACCAAGAAAGATTGAAATCAAATTTTTTATTACTTGAATGAGAATAAATAAACTTTGTACATAATACAACAAGATGGACACATTGAAACAAGTGTAAACCTGTTTCATACACACACACATGATCGATTGCAAATTGGATAGTACAAGAATATAGTAAAGAGATCAATCAGATGACAAGTTTTGATCATTCCTACCCTTTTTCCCTGAGCTATTATCCGGAGATCCTTGACGCTTTGATGCTTCACGTTGCCGTTCAAATTCCCGTATTTTCCTTTTTTCTTGTTTCTCTCGGTCTCTGTCTTCTTTGGTCATCGTGTGGAGTCCTGAAAGATTAGATTACGGATTGCGCTATTCCTGTTTTCACTTGAGCGCACTGCCGTGGAAAATATATTAACCACATTTCTGCTGAGAAAAAAACCTTAAATACAACAGTAAGAAAAAAGTTACTTCACGCTAATTTTATTGTTGAGAATTCTGAAAATCTGTTTTCTTTTCAAAATCCTTTTACCACAAATGGTCAGTAGTTGAACTCCAAGTGGCACTCTATTCCACTCAAAATTGGCCAAAAACTTTTTTCAGGTCATCAAAGTTGGCCACATCGCTCATTGTTATTCCAGAGCGCGGTCGACTGTTTTTGATATTTTCGAAGATAAGTTACAACATTTGAAGCGTCTTCACCTATCCAGGCGATGTACGTTCAACATTGACAAGGCTTGCGAATCGTGCGCTCACTCAGTAAATTGTACTGGCAGGGAGGCTTGCAGCACACAATTAGTGTTTAAAGCATAAAATCTACTCACGTTTTCGCCCCGAAGACGTGCTGGGGCCTGTATCTTCTTCTCCTTTCTCGTCTGATGTTTCAGATTCAGAGTTAATGTCTTGCGGTGTTGAAGTTGACGGTTCGTCTTCTTGAACGTTTAAAAGTTTCATTTCTCCCATCATCTCTCCCGCGTCGCCTGAATGATGGATTGTAGGAGGGAGAGAGAGAGAGAGAGAGAGAGAGAGAGAGAGAGAGAGAGAGACTCACCATACTTCATGAAGTCTTTCTCACGGTAAACTTCCATTATTCTTTCCGTAGTCATCAAATATTCATCGGTAGTTGGATTCTCTTGCAACTTCTTTGGCGGTTGACCGCAACTATCTGAATTTTCGGTCATAAAATCAAGTTGGGTGGATTACAGGGTTGCAAGTAAATCAAATCTCTGAAACTGGAAGTCGGAAGTGAAAAAAGTGGACTGAACCCAGGAATTTACTGAATCCGCTCATTCTCAACATGTTCAGATCTGGGTCAATAAGATATTTATAGGTGGATGATATGTGTTTAACAGTCGAAGTCATTGTTCAGTACGAGACTATTGTTATTACAAAATCTGGCTAACTTCTGAATACAATTGTTCAACTTACCATCGACGTCTTCATCCGAGAAGGCCAACATGATCAAGTAATAGCATCCGTCTGGAAGGACAATCTGACATCTTTCCTTTATCTGCAAAAAGTTTGCAATTTTCATTTTCAAACTTTTTTGAGACCGGGTTTAAACATAGCCCGGTCCTATGTCATTTTTTAAAAATTTTTTATTTGGACATAATTTTTTTTTCGTGAAGCTATGAAAATCGTAATAATTCTAGCTTTTCGGACAAAACTGAGCAGCGAGTTATATAGGTGACCCACAAGCCAAAAGAGAAACCTTCGGCTCGAGACACACGGCCGGCGCCAGTATTATATGAAGTGAAGTACGGTGAAAGCGCTTTTTTTCCGCAAAAAAGTTGACATCGAATAACCGTGCGAGAAAGATTGCACCTTCGACGCGTTGGTACTAACTTTCCGGTGGTCTCATACACACTATTTGTAAAATTCCGGTGAAAATGGGAGTGACGGGGCGATGTTCTGGTGAAAACTTTGAATTCACCGGAAACTTACAAAAAGGTTTTAGAGTAAAATTCAATTTATCGTATTAAAGTAAAAACCAACCTTCATAGAGTCTTTTTTCTGGTCTATCAGTAACTGAAAGATACGGTAATGACGTTCTTCATTAGGTACAATGATGATTCCTGAGTCGAGAGGTCGACAACTGTAAAGACAACTTATTTATTCTATTTTTGGCATAACTCACCGTTCGTAGATTTCGAAAACCTTCAGGTAAAAAAGTTCAATCTCTTCTTGAGGTCGATCAAGTCGTTGATCATACTTTGCAAATATATGATCAACAACGAAATAGTTGAAGAAACCTGAAAATAAAAATAAAATGACACTCTTCATTATTGTTATATCATGATTTGGATGAAATATTCAAAACGCTTGTTCTCTCTCTTTTTCTTATCTCTCTTTCTCTCGGTCTCTCTCTTCTTCTTGTCCCTTGTCTCTCCCTCTCTCTCACTCATTCTCTCTTTTTCTTATTTCCTATCTCTCTCTCTCTCTTTCATATAAAACCAACATACCAGCGTTCATGTCACACTCCATGATGTCCAGAGAGGGTTGGGCTAGACTTCTGCGTCTGAGCGATTGATGGATGTCCAGAGATTTTTTCGCTGCTCCAGGGACATTAGTCATTCCGATACAATAACACTGAATACGATAACTGATGAAATTCTTGAAAATAACATACATTGACTCTCTGCAGCACTTGGACGAGTACATCGCCGAGACCTGACTGAAGGTCCAAAACGATGTTTCCTGAAATGTTTGTTGACCAAAGCGGGAGTTCAAATTATGTTCATTAGCTTGAAAAGTGGATGAATTAGAGCTTGACCAAGCAAGTATAAGGTTGAGCATCAACAATTTTCGTTTTACTTCCGCCTCCCGACTTTGCTCTTTTTTCACTTCCGACTTCCGACTTCCGTTCACCAAATTCTACTTCCGACTTCCGTGAAAAAATTTCACTTCCGTGCAACTCTGTAAGGCACACTTCCCTCGCAGCTCACGAGTTTTATCATCATTTCGAGGTCTTTTTGAATAAAAAAAAACGAACCGTGTTTGAGGTTGGCCTTGTCTACATAAGCTTGAGCCAAGTGATATTTATGTTTCTTGCACTTTATGTGAGGATGCATTTCCTCGTATCTGTGAAAATTCTATAACTACCTTCAAGTGTGAACACTTTACCCGATCAGCTGCAGGCCAACATAGAAGTAGTGCCGGTAGATGAAAAAGTCCAATTTTGCCAGACCAGTAGGGTCCCTTTCATATACCGTATACGCATCGATATTCCATTTGTTATCTTTCGACATATCCTTCGCCTGTGCGTTGATCTCCTCAGCCAAGCTTTCTCCGATCGCCTGAAATTCGTTTGCTATGTTTGGGTTGAACACATTTATTTCATATTCTTGTTTCGCAAGCACACATATCTTCCTCTACCTGTAAAAAAGTCTGACCTCCGTAAATCGGTTACTTATTACTGCAGCAGTTTCGCCTCGAAACACAAGAACGATTAAGTAATGCGCCTTTAATTTCAATGCACTGAAAGTAAGATTAATAATTTAAATCCACAAAGATCTAACTGTTCGTTGTGAGAGTCCTGACCCTAGGGTAGGCCTACCGTACTCATTTTACAAAAATGCGACTGGCGCGCGTTTGAAATCGTTCAGACTTTTTGCTAGATATGTGAAGCAGTACACGGCAGATCCCGTGGCACACCTGTATCGCTTGATTTCGGGAAAAAAGAATTTAATAGATCATATCGTCAGTTACAAGCTCAGGAATATATATATTGTGGTTGCATCTTGTTTTTTTACAAACATAAAAACATGAAACTAATTTTTCAGGAACCGTATCATTTTTCAAATAAATCATACCTCGTTTTGAAAATATATGATACTCACCTGTCTGTTTGCAATGACATCGAACTCATAGCTGATGATTCTCATGTCAATGTCGAGTGCCTTTGCGTCAAATGGAATCGGCGATTTGTTCACGTACTTTCCCATCTGTTTCATTTGGCAGCATATTTCGGGGGCATACGATACAGTATCCATCAACTTGTCAAGCATTTCTGCAAAAATGGACAGATGATGCAGATGAATCACCAGCTTACTCTCTATTGTCAACGTAGGCTGTTCTGGTTTGTTGAATAGATCGGCTGCAACCAACACATGGATACTGATTGTGCATTTGAAACTAAGCAACCTTCTATAGGTTTGATCAACAAACTCCAAAGGTATTGGAGCAGTGACTATAAAAGCAGGTTTACATTTGGGCCAGTCTATCTCTATCTTAAATACATCAGGTTATTTTTGAAAAAAAAAAACAAACTGACTCTTGCGCATCGTAACTGGAGCAACATGACACTCCTTAATGTGCTGGCGTGCGAAATTAGAAACGAGACTGGAATTTTTTCTCTATCTGGATTCATCCTGTAATAGCGTACTCTAAAATAAAAAAATTAAAAAAAAATTAAATATTAGATAAAACAGCGGTGTCTATTAAATTTGATTAAATATTAGATAAAACTTGAGAAAAATTAAAAATGAGTATAATATCGGATAAGTATTAATAAAATATGAGATAAAACAGGAATTCTCTCAATATCTATTAATTATTAGATAAAACGAGGAAGAGTTAAATATTAGTTTTGTATCAGTTATTCATGATTTAAGTATGAATAAAGTGTGAGTTATGTATCAACGAAGTATGAGTTAAGTATGAATAAATAAAGTGAGGTTAGATTCAGTTAAGTGTCAGTTAAGCATGAAGACAGTATGAGTTAAGTATGAAAAAAAGTATGAGTTATGATATGGATCTTATAATGATTTTATGTGGCTTCTTTATTTCATTTCAAAATAATAGTTATAATAACCTGGTTTTCCTCTGATTTACAGAATTTTCAGGGCTGACTGTAAACTGTAATCTTGACTGACTGTAATCTTTCCTATTTTTCATCTTTCAAATCTGATATGTTACCTAGTGTAAAGGGAGAGATAGAGAGGAGCGTTAGCGAAATAACTCCAGCAGCCCAAGCGTAGCGAGGAATATCTGCTGGTAGTTTATAACTGATCCACAGATTTTAAACTAACTGCAAACTCACGAATCAAAAACCATAGAGGACGTGCAGTCACCCGTCGACAAGCATATGGACTACATGAGAGGTTGTTTTATTTTCTAAACCAATTCTAAGTCATTTGTTAAGACATGCGGTGATCTCGAATCTCGTCGACATACTACCGGACAATTTGGAGGAAGAAGTACCCGAAACGTTTGAAGAAGCTGTACGAGAGCTTCTCGGAACTGAGAAGAATAAAGAAGTGAAGGTACAGACACTTCGCCTTTAAAGTGCTTATTACTTTCAACCTCAGACCCCGTTCTTGAAGTCGGAAATTGAAAATGGAGAAGAAAGAGAAGAACTTGTGCACACCATTGTCTCGTTAGTGGCTTGTGATGCGGAAATTCGCCTGTGGTGAGATATGAGGCACATTCTCCTTAGCATAAATACAGCTTACAGGGATGCATACCAGAATGGTTCCCGAGTTTTCTGGACATCTAGATGGAAAAGAGGCAAGAAAGACAACTCGTTTGTTCGTTTGCCGGTTGGAGGCGTTGGACAAATTCTGGCACTATTCGAACTCAACGGAAATATTAGCGCCCTCATCAAAGTAGTCCCTACAAAACCTGACCCTTTTCATAACTTGAAGAAAACTTCTCACACATGGTTTGTCCCACTCTTAAGAAGAATCGCAGCCCTTCATATTTTCTTCATGGCGGGTGGTCATGCCAAGGTACAATATGAAGTTATACAGATGACCTCTGAGATCACGAGATTGTATAGAATTCAAATATCTAATGATGTATACTTTGTAAAAGAGCCTAACCTTTATCCCGTTGTGTGAAGCACACTGTCGAAACATGATAATCTAAAATGCACTCATGTAATTGACAAAGCTGTCAGTGCGATCGTGAGTTTGCATAAATTATTCCGTGAATCTCATTTGCAACATTCAGAAAGTCTTCCGCCTTAATGTCGATTTGATCGACAAGAACGTGGAAGAAATAAGTCTCGACATTCCCGGAGCAGGAATCCATCCTCTCAAGAAGAGAGTGAAAGACGCGGCGATGTTCGTGAACCAGGCGAGCATCGATTCATACTGGCCATCTTTCTTCAAAACAATATATGCATTGGTTGGTCAGTATATCTATAGTAATTAGGAAGAACATTACAGATTTTTGGACCTAATGCTCGTCCACAAGCGAAGGCCTTTATAAGAGACGGTGGCACGCCAACTACGCTGACGATTACGCTGTTACGTAAGTGTTTCTCAGATACAATATATTATGTATATACATATACAAACATTTTAGCAATGCTCTTCAAAGGAACGCGAGGTTTGGACGTTAAGCACGAAGCGTTCTTCACAGAACAACTTTTGAAAGCTATGAGAGTGTCTCTGTAAGTTTCTAACTGTGAAGCAAATTTGAGTTAAATATTTTCAGCCGGCGTAGCATCACAATGTTCACGAAAGAACACAGCGAGACGGAACAATCCATGAAAAATTCTTCGAAGCGCAAGTATTCTATGGCCCGCAAAGCGGAATGGTGTCGTCGCGGACCTAAACGGAGGAACCGAGACGAGGAAAATGGAGAAGCCACCAACACCTCAACCACTGAGCCAGACGTTGATGTCGTCTTCTAAATCACCATTTTTATCGTTGTTTTGCATGTTAACGTTAATTGTTGTTTTAATAAAGAAATGAAAATTCCTGTTCCTAATCTTAATTCTCCAAGGATCGTGTATGTTCGAAACAATTACTTCGAAAAAAAAAAAGAAAAAAAATTGAAGGAGCGGTCCGTAAATATAACATACAGACAAAAAGACGTTACCGTATACATGACGCGTTTTTAAAGCAAGGCCTAAGTTTTTTTCATTTTATAGTCGATAGTTTACTTTTTTTCTTGAAACACGTAGGTCATTCGAATGAATTACAGACAGGAATATGGCCATATTCCTGTCTGTAATTCAGGTTTCACGTTATAATAACATTATTCCACTTCAGATGCCGGTACAACAGAAGACAATATATGTGCAGGAGAGTGATTGATGTAAGTTTTTGTTCACAATCGTCAAAAACCCTGAATTTCTGTAAACTCTTAGAATCGTACGAATTTAAATGTAAAACTAGAGATTTGTTATTCAATTTACCACAATGATGTTTCTCAAGATTTCCTTCGCAACTGACTGAAGTCAACTACGTCGAGTCTAAGAATCATGGACAGCGTCAAGATTGACGGAAAGATCTGATTTAACCATAACAATCCAACACTATTTATGGGTAAGATTTTAATTCTACACGAGAGTATAAAATGTTTTAGATGTCGTCAGGGTCGAAATAACCAACGAGGACTTCCGTCTGCTCCATGATATCAAGGAAACGTCCACACTTCTGAAGCTGCGTTCAATCTGCGCATGGTCAAGGCTCCTCACACCGCTCTGTAGGCACATCACCACTACTGATCCACGTATTATTGGTTACCCAGACCCACCCATTAAGGTAAATTAAAATCTTGAAAATTTATTTATATAGTCTCCTCAGGTTAACGACTGTCGTCTTCAACGTTTCCACCAACAAGATCACTGACTTACGTGGGAATGACAACCACTCGCCGAGAATCTGTGAGGTCTGACTGTCTTCTAGGGTTTTCGACTATGCTGAAAACGATGGAACTGGTTTCAAAAACTGCTATGTCGACCTTATTTCAGAGTTATGGCTCGAAAACGACAGGAAAAGCTAGTGTTGTATACTTGGATCATCTTTTACGGCCCAAGAATACCCTTTTTTGATACAGGAAAGCGAAAAAACCACCTCTCCGTTCAAATCGCTCTCAATTTTGCTTTTTGGGCAAAGAAATTAAATTCTGAAAATTCACAAAAGGAAACGAATTGAATGCAGAAAAATCTATAACACGTATGCAAAACCGAGCAGGGGATATCACTGATATGTTAACACAAAATTTCGTGTTGCCGGTGGTCAAGTGGTTAAGCCGTGGAACTGCTACTCTTTTTTGTCTTTTTTTCACTCTGGTTCGAGTCTTTTCTGGACGAATTCTTTTTACCTTCGTGTCAGAACTTATTTTCGTCTTCTCTTTGAAATTCGAGTCTCTGAAAATGTAAAATTACACCTAATATTTTAAATTCATCATTAGTAATAACTTTTTGACATAATGACAATAAAAAAGTGATAGAAGATAAACTGGGCAAAAGTTTTGATAACGACAACGTAAAGATGAGTACTGAACACATGCAAAAGTGAAGTGGTCAAGAAAAGACTCGAACCAGAGTGAAAAAAAGACAAAAAAGAGTAGCAGTTCCACGGCTTAACCACTTGACCACCGGCAACACAAAATTTTTGTGTTAACATATCAGTGATATCCCCTGCTCGGTTTTGCATACGTGTTATAGATTTTTCTGCATTCAATTCGTTTCGTTTTGTGAATTTTCAGAATTTAATTTTTTTGCCCAAAAAGCTAAATTGAGAGCGATTGAAACGGAGAGGTGGTTTTTTCGCTTTCCTGTATCAAAAAAGGGTACTCTTGGGCCGTAAACGATGATCCAAGTATACAATACTAGCTTTTTTTGTCGTTTTCGAGCCATAACTCCGGAATAAGGTCGACATAGCAGTTTTTGAAACCAGTTCTATCGTTTTCAGCATAGTCGAAAACCCTAGAAGACAGTCAGACCTCACAGATTCGCGGCGAATCATTGTCATTCCCACGTTAGTCAAGTTCGAGCCAGGAGTTCGAGCCCTTCATTACTAGAAGACGTAACGTTGGTCGTGTCGGAATCATGGGATTCCGTGAAGAGCTCCCAGAAGCCGCTGAGTCAAAGAGTTCCGAAAACTTGGATTTTTCTTTTTAATAAATACTTTTTTGCAGAATTGTTGTTCACGAATACAGTTTACTCTCAGTGAAGTATTAAATAATTATTAGATGAGTAAAGTTTCAGATAATTTTTAGACAAGTATTGGATTTTTATTGAATTTCTATTAGATTTCTATTGAATTTCTATTAGATTTCTATTGAATTTCTATTAGATTTCTATTGAATTTCTATTAGATTTCTATTGAATTTCTATTAGATTTCTATTGAATTTCTATTAGATTTCTATTGAATTTCTATTAGATTTCTATTGAATTTCTATTAGATTTCTATTGAATTTCTATTAGATTTCTATTGAATTTCTATTAGATTTCTATTGAATTTCTATTAGATTTCTATTGAATTTCTATTAGATTTCTATTGAATTTCTATTAGATTTCTATTGAATTTCTATTAGATTTCTATTGAATTTCTATTAGATTTCTATTGAATTTCTATTAGATTTCTATTGAATTTCTATTAGATTTCTATTGAATTTCTATTAGATTTCTATTGAATTTCTATTAGATTTCTATTGGATAAATACCAGTTAATTTTTTCATTTATCTAATACTTTATTTTTTTTTAATTTTTTTATTTTCGAGGTATATACGCGTAATCTTTGATAAAATTTAAAAAAAAGTAATTTCTGCAAATACTAGCTGTTGAACCTTCGCTGCGCTCAGGCGTTTTGCGTGTTTTTTTTTTCGGATGGTCGTATTCTTTGCTATCGATAAACTTAAAGGCAGAAAATAATTTTTCTCATGGAATCTACTTTCTATCCATGTTTTCTGTTCCAGGCTCTGCCCCTGGGTTCACCGGCGAAGGGCAAATTTTTCTACTCCCGGGGGCTTCGCCCCCTGGGAGACCAAGTGCACAAAAAATTTCTACTCCCGGGGCTTCGCCCCCTGGGAGACCAAGTGCACAAAAAATTTTCCACTCCCGGGGGCTTCGCCCCCCGGGAGACCAAACGCACGTATTTTTACGTCTAAACTTTTTAGAAAGAAAAAGAATACATACACTTGTAGAGCCAAGAGAAAAAACAAAAGAAAATGAACGAACAGGAATTGATCAATCATCGGACAGTTTTGTAATCGACATCTCTGCCACTGCGCTTTGAAAACACGTGTTCGACACTTGTTGAACATGGCATACTTAACACGTGAAAATTGACCCCAATTTGCACTAATTCGGTCATAACTACAGTATCGTAATAGGTAGAATTCTCGAATAAGTTCGGGCAAAGTATACGTAATTTTCGCTATCTCGTGCCAAAATTTCAACCGGAAATATCTATCCCGAAAAAAGTTATTCACACATTTATAGTCAGACAAATACCCCGACAGATATATATATATATAAGAAAACATACAAACATTTTTTGAAAAGTTCAGCAAATCTCTCTATATTCATTTTGCAAATTGCAGCCAACGTTGATTTTTCTTTCATAATAAACTCAGGTAAGATAAGGGGAACAACTTTTGTGGAGAACTAAGTCTCGGAGATGCAATTACACATGATTTTATCACAAATCTTCAGCAAATGGCTCTATATTCATTTTGCAAACTGCAACCAAAAGTAATTTCCTTTTGTAATAAGCTTAGGTTAGGTTGGGAGAACAACTTTTGTAAAGGGCCAACTCTCGGAATCCCTTATTTTCTAACTTCTGTGCTAAAACGCAAGTGAATATAGAGAGATTTGCGAATGGTCTCATTTTTTGTTACACGTGCGTTTTATAATAGTAATAGTCCGAATTTGCGCCAAGCACGCAAAGTACGCTTTGAATGCACGAATAGTACGTCAAGAATTTATCTTTTCTTTTTTTTCCGTTGTTTTTGTTGTATAGTTTTCTGTTTTGTTCCTGCGTTATTTAGATTCTGAATTACGATTTGAATTAAAGTTCAAAATTCTCTTACAACGTCACATTTTACTATTCAGAAAATGGTCAAAGATAGGAAGCGTAGATCTAAAATCGAGAACGTGTCAGAGCCTGTGCCTGAGTCGCCATCTGTGTCGGTTGATATGTCCACACCAAAAGCAGCAGTCAATGGGAAAACGGTTAGATTTCAGTGTTCTTACTCACATTGATTTTTGCAGATAAAGAATGGAGTCAAGCCGAGTCCAAAGGGTGATAAGGCAGAGGTTGCCCTTAATGGTTCTAAAAAGCAGGAAGACACTCTCGGAGCAAGAAATCAAGTTAAGATAGCGTGAGTATAGTTTTTCTGTGTTATTTCTACAATCGCTTTTTTTCAGTGGCACGCCGAAAAAGAGCAACGTCAATACTGGTGGATCTCTATGTGTTCTTTTGACACAAGGTATTATGGCTAAAGATAGTGGCAAGATCAATACAGTCCTGTCGAACCATAACTATGAAGTTATCAATGTAAGTTACCTGATGAATACCTTGAAATGGAAATTCTATTACAGAGTACACTTCGTGAGTTGAAACCAATGCATGTCTTCCCGTTGTTGAGAGAACTGGAGCTGAGATTGAAGACACGTGGAGCTACCGAGTACGTTTCAGCTTGTAACTAAATTTGAAATAGCACGGCTTGCGGCTACTTAGAATTAAAATGGTTCATTGAGAAACTGTCACATTGAGGACACGTTTGAATTTGTGAAATGATCTACTAAGTAACTTCTTATTTCGTATTTTCGAAGGAAATATTTCGAAAGATAAGCTTGGAAACGATTTGATATTTCACAATATAAGTTTTCTATCTCTCAAGTTATAAGTTTTCGAAGGCTAACCGAACAATCTTACCACACTGAAATGTCATTTTCAGCATCAAGCCTTGGCTTCGTTGGGTCAACAGCATTCTCTCCGTCCATATGTCTTATTTGACATCGGTAAGTTTTAAAGAATATTGTATTACTACAAATAATCAAGAACGTCTGGTGTTCTGCGAGGTCTTCGTGTCAGTACTAAGTAATGAATGTGTGCACGATTCAAAGTCTTTGTTACCTTTGAAAATCGTCATTGGGCTTGGAATAACCTTCCTGTACCCATTCAGAGCTTGGTTAACCACTTGGTTAAGCTTGGTTAACCATTAAGCCATGAAAAATTCAAACTTTTAGATCTCAACAGTGGAGTCGGAAGTAGGAAGTTTGGTCATTTGGCTGAAAAGCAGGATTGGCCATCAAGAGCAACTTCAAGCTCTACACGGAAAAATTTCTGTTCTCGCCGATCAGGTACAAGTGTTTCAGTGAGTGTCGTCGAACATAGATTTACAGATCAAGAGAAGAACCAACAAAGTTGTCATCCCACAGCAGCCTCTCATCATCTTCAACAATGGTGAGATTTCAGATGGTTTGTGTCAGGCACGTGTAGCGATAGTTGAAAAGATTCGGATTATCGTGTTAGAATTTGCCGGCATGTAGTAAAACGTACCGGATGCACTGCACCGACTTTCTACATTTAGTTTTCCAGTTATTGAGTTAGTTATGTTGTTGCTTTAAAAGTTAAAATTGTTAAGTTCATTCTCTATTTTAGGCTTAGGTTCGGTTTGGGCCAGCCAGCCTAAGCCTGTATACGAAATTAAAAGTCGGTGCGATGCACCCGGTGCAACCGGTGGGTTTTACTAAATGCCGAAGTTGCCTAAGATTTCATGAAGGAAAAAATCTGTTTTGTGGGTAAACTAATAAACTTCACATGTGGTGAACTCTGTACGGTATAAGTTTCTCAAAAGAAAATTTTTGAACTTTGAACTTGAACATTCAGACGACGACTCGGACCCAGAAGACAATGAAAGCGTCGGATCTGATGATAGTGGGGAGACCAGCGATGACGGTTGGTGGGACGACGAGCAGCTCAAACAAGGTGGAGACGAAGACGAGGATGGTGAGAAATTAATTTTTTCCACGTTTTAAAATCGATTCGAATCAGCTCAAAAATGATTTTTCAATAACATTTTTCTGCGATTTCAGGTTAGATTAGTTTATTTTAGTTTTCTTGATCTTTACTGTTGAAGTGCATTGCTTCAAAATTTTATATCAGAAGAAACATGAGTTTCAATCAATATCTTCCTATTCTGTGAAATATGAAGATCCTTGTTTCAGACGACAGCGACAATGGCATTGAAGACAGTGACGACAATGCTGGTGGAAAATCCGATGATAGTAGCGATGAGGAGATGGAGGAAGGAAATGAGGTACTATTTTTCCCTGAATTTCTTTGTTTTCATTGATTTTGACGATTAGGAAGAGTTTGAAAAATCTTGAAATTAACCAAATCTTTCTTTCGTAGTAATTTTGTTTGATTTGACAGTTCTCCAGCCAAAAAATCACTTTTTTTTCAGAATTCTGACGACGATGAGAACGAAGAAATGGATACGAGGTAATTTGCTTTCTAAATCCAACCCTTGGCTCAGATCCGTGGCCTTTTGATTTTTCTATTGCCGATATCAGTTGATTGACAGCAGTATGCTCAAACAAACGTAGATTTCCTTCTATAGTTGTTCATCCATTTTGTCTCAAACCCGTGGCCTGGGATTATGTCGCTCGAATTACAGTAGAAATTTTTCGCAAGTGAAAATTGGTTTAAAAAAGAACCAATTTTTTAAAGTTTCAGAATTAAAATGTCAAAAAATGAATCAAAATGCAGTTTCAATTGAGATATTCGGCCAATCTTATTTTTCTTCCCAAAAAACGATCGATAATTGCCTGAAATTCTGCTAATACTGACGGAAATTTTCATATCAGGTACTGTAATTCCTACTGTAGTTGCGACAATATTTTAGACCACCTAACCATCGCCCATCCCACTCTTGTTTTACCTGTTAGAAACGTTGTTGCTTATTCCCACCTTTTCAAAATAATTTTTGCCGCCTCGTTACACCATCTCGTTCGTTGTTGTTGTTTTTTTCTTTATGATTTTTTTCTTGGAGTAAATTTGTTAAAGTAGATCATGTAACTTTACTTCAGAAAGCATTCTCTTTAATTTTTAAGCACTGATAATGGTGAATTTAGAAAAAAAAAGTATTTCCTTGATTTTTTCAACAATTCAGAAAATTAGGCGATGAGAAAACCTTTGACAGACAATTTGTGTTCTATTTCTTTCTGGTAAAACAAAGACAAAAGTAAAGCAAATTTTATTCACATGTTAGTTCAATATAAATATGGTTAGTAGAGAAATATTAATTTACAGTGGTTTATGAGGAGTGCTGCAAGTACGAGGGGTTAGAAAAAATAAAATATATATACAAGACATGTACTTGCAGCAAAAATTAGATGGTTTTGGTTATTGCGGCATTCGCTGCCGATGACGGCTCACCCACTGAAATTAAGAATATGCTTTTCACTGTAGCTATTTCTCGCGCCGTCAAGAATGATTACAATTTTTTTAATCCGACGCTTTCTGACAACGACAAAAACGAAGAAATGGATACGAGGTAATTTTCATTCTACATCCGATCCTTGGCCTTTCGATTTTTTTTATATCCGCTGATATCAGTCGAGGGACGGGCGCTATAAGTCTTCAGCTGACGCTAGCGGCTTGAAGTAGTGTTATTCCACCCTGAAACGGCCTTGCTTTACAATATAAACAGAGGAGACGGGGCGCAGATAAAGAAGTCGGAACACACATGGAAAACTTGAAAACGCGACTAATTTCGATTTCTATGTGATTCTGCGATGAGATGGCACGAGTTTGTTCACTTTGCTGCCGCAATTAACACTTCCCTCAGTTTTCCCTCCTTTTCGTTGAAGCCGTGCTACAATTTGACCTATTCTGGGGGCGTGGCTTCACCTAGAGTAATGTCAATTTTCGAATCTCATTTTCACACCTTAAGGTTATCTTGCCCAAGCGGTCAATTCCAATTTTGAACCACTTAGGAGATGTCGCTTCGCCTACAGTAATCCGAATTTTTGAAAATCATTCTTCTTGCACTTTTTTTGCTGTGAAGTACATCTGTCGCCCATCCGCAGTCCATGTGTCGCCGGTCCATGTGTCGCCCTGTCCATGTGTCACCCTGTCCATGTGTCGCCCTGTCCATGTGTCGCCCGGTCCATCTGTCGCCCATTTACGATCCAATGTCGGTCCAAATTCGACACGCAGCGCACTCTCTCCGCTACCGGTTCATCTGTCGCACATCTACAGTCCATCTGTCGCCCGGTCCATGTGTCGCCCTGTCCATGTGTCGCCCGGGGCGCATAGGTTTTGAGCACATTTCTAAAAATTAAGCTTTTAAACACAAATTTTTCAAAACGGACGCAAGTTGAAAGTCGGCAGTGCAAAAAAGTCGAAAAACTCAGAGATATTGTAAGTCCGCTTGTAGACCAACGGGTAGACAACGACTTCATTGTATTTTTCCATCATTTTTCACGAATCTCATCTCACGAAAATCTTTAATATTTTCTAAAGCGAAAGCAGACCTTTGCTATACCCCTTTTCTTCAATGGAAGAGTCCAGGCTCCCAAAAGAGTATCAAATTTAATTTCAAGTCCTATCCGCTCCGAATGGATTCTGGATTTAATTTTGTCCCAATCATACTTTTTTTCCAACCTGGCCTTTTACTAAGCGAACGTCTCTGAGAATTGAAAATCCAGGTCAGGTTAGTTAAAACTCTGGGAGATAACGATTTTCGTCGACTCAAATGGGTCTAATTTTTAGTCGATATTTATCTAAAATATCTGGCTTGAAACAAAAATTTTCTACATGAACCTGCTTAACACATCTGGCTAGGTCTCAACTCTATCTCCAAAACTTTTCGTGGACCGGCATTGGACCGTAGATGGGCGACAGTCGTCCCGGACATGTGTCGCCCAATTACAGTCCAATGCCGGTCCATTTACGGTCCGATGCCGGTCCGGTCCATGTGTCGCCCGGTCCATGTGCCGCCCATTTACGATCCAATGCCGGTCCAAAATTGACACGCAGCGCACTCTCCCCGCCACCGGTCCATGTGTCGCCCGATCCGTGTGTCGCCCATCTACGGTCCAATGCCGGTCCACGAAAAGTTTTGGAGTATATCCCAACAACACTGAAAGTCAATTCCTGTTAAGGTTGAAAGTCAACAAAGTTCAACGTCTGAGCCAACCCGTGTGACCCCACCGCAAGGCGGTCTCGCGTCGCGTGCACAACCTAAAAACCGTTCGGCAGAAAGCTTTCAATCATCCCAATTCCAATAAAAGTCACCTCGAATGGGCGAAAGTGTTGACCTACTTTCTAACCGCACAACAGATTCAGGATTTAGACTTCTACCGTCTACACTCCTACCCCTCAACTAACTGGAATTCCAGTCCCAGTTTTTTTTTGATCGCCCGTAAAATTGAAACGTGATGGATGAGAGACAGAGAGCTACTGTAGGAATTTTTCGAATTTCCCGGATTCCAAATATTTTATCTTTTTTGAAAGATGAACAGAACGTTACTGTAGGAATTTTAGATTCTCTCTCTCTCTCTCTCTCTCTCTCTCTCTCTCTCTCTCTCTCTCTCTCTCTCTCTCTCTCTCTTTTTCTCTCCCTCTCTCTCTCTGTCTCTCTCTCTCTTCCTCTCTCTCTCTCTCTCTCTCTCTCATTCACTATCTCTCTCTCTCTCTCTCTCTCTCTCTCTCTCTCTCTCTCTCTCTCTCTCTCTCTCTCTCTCTCTCTCTCTCTCTCTCTCTCATTCGTTATCTCTCTCTCTCTCTCTCTCTCTCTCTCTCTCTCTCTCTCTCTCTCTCTCTCTCTCTCTCATTCACTATCTCTCTCTCTTTCTTTTTCTCTCTCTCTCCCACTAATTCCTTCCAAATCAGTTCCGAGCATTAAAAAAGTGAGTGAGCGAAAATTTATTGTGCTCAGCCCCCCTAGTGCAAATTTCGTATAGAGAGGGCTCAATTTTACTGCCCGAAATTGCTTTCCCAAATTTAGTTTGAAGCGCTCTCCGGACCCTCCACAAACACTCACAAAGCATAGCTGGAAATGAAAACTTTCTCTCCACTTTTATTCCCCCACCCTTTGGCTAACTTGAACTACCAATTATCTCTCCTGGATAGTACTCCCTCAAGAAGATACCTTATCTTTTGCTCGTATGGCGCAATAGGTAACAAATTAGCCAATGGCGCGAGAGGTCACAAGATCGAACCTGGCCCGATGCAAGCGATTTATGTAACACTCTGTACCTTGTTTCCATGAACAACGCTTAATGGTGGCTACTGAAGAAAGTCCCTGCGGATATTTCGAAATGGATAAAGGGAGACGACGCAAAACCTGTTTTCAACCAATTCATCCAACCATTTTTGTCGCCTTCCCGCTCCCAATTCACATTTTTCCTACTTGGTAGCTTCAACCGCCGATTTCTCTGGATCGGATTGATATCCAGCTTATAGTCCGGCCTGTAGACCGCACAATTCCCAGCGTGTATACTTTTTGCAAGCCTTGGCCCATGCAATGACTCAACTATGGGTCAAATAGTTCCTGTTATCAGTTTGAAGATTGGCTTGTAGCCCACCTCGTAAGACTGGCTTTCAGTCCACGGACCAGCCTATAAGATGACCTGTTGCTTGACTTGTCTCAGAATCAGTGTCATAGTCTTCGCCCTGTTCATTTTCCGCGAAAATGATCAAAAATCGAAAGCTTTCTCTGTCAACATGTTTCTTCATTATTCAGGCTTGTACTTTTCCAAGCTCATCCTTTCCAAAAATAACATGAGGCATTCTTTAACGACGTTTGATAGTTTTGAGAGGGAGAGAGACAGAGAGAAGGAGTCTTATAAGTTACCCTGACTTAGAATTAGGTTAAAGTTCCCGTGTGTGCTCATTAAAAACGGCGATAGAGAAAGTTTCAACAGAGACTAGAATCATGTGGGATAATGGGGCCCTCCGGCGCTTGTTCCAAATGACCTTCACCCGTATTCAGGAATCAAATTGTACTAGTTTCAACGTGTTGGAACGACTTCTTTCCTTTTCAGTTACGTTAATATTTCAATTGGAGAGTGGTTAGGAAGTTTCTTTATGCAGTACGTTGACCTTGATAGTAGACATGAGCCAATTTTTTCTCTCTCTCTCTCTCTCTCTCTCTCTCTCTCTCTCTCTCTCTCTCTTTCTGTCACTATCTCCTCTCGTCTACAATCCTACCCCTCAACTAACTGAAATTCCAATCCCAGTTTTTTTTTGACCGCCCGTAAAATTGAAACGTGATGGATGAGAGACAGAAAGCTACTGTAGAAATTTTTCGATTTTCCCGAATTCCAACAATTTTATCTTTTTTGACCGTCCGTGAAATAGAAACGTGAAAGATGGACAGAACGTTACTGTAGGAATTTCAGATTCTCTCTCTCTCTCTCTCTCTCTCTCTCTCTCTCTCTCTCCTCTCTCTCTCTCCCTCTCTCTCTCTCTCTCTCTCTCTCTCTCTCTCTCTCTCTCTCTCTCTCTCTCTCTCTCTCTCTCTCTCTTCCTCTCTCTCTTCCTCTCTCTCTCTCTCTCTCTCTCTCTCTCTCTCTCTCTCTCTCTCTCTCTCTCTCTCTCTCTCTTCTCTCTCTCTCTCTCTCTCTCTCTCTCTCTCTCTCTCTCTCTCTCTCTCTCTCTCTCTCTCTCTCTCTCTCTCTCTCTCTCTCTCTCTCTCTCTCTCTCTCTCAGTCCCTCATTTTCAAATCAATTCTGCGATAAAAGAATTTCTGTTTACTTTATCTGTACACTTTTTCTGTTCTTTGTTACCATCGGATACAATTTTTGAACTATTACTGTGTTTCTGACCATATTGCCTATATTCCAGATGCTTCTTTCAACACAACAAGCGAATCCGCTGTCGAGAGCTGGCTTGGTGCCAGCTCCCAACGTTCCAAACCCGAGAAATGCAGGCAGGAAGAAGAGTAATCCGGTTAGTCCGTCATTCACAACTTGAAAAAAAGAGATGAATTTTGTGAAAAAAGAGGGAAAAACGATGAAGTTGTTGCCCGTTGAAAACTCACATAGCTTCCGCTACCTGTAAAAAAGTCTGGCCTCCGTAAATCGGGTACTTAGTACCGTAGCAGTTTCGCCTTGAAATAGCCTCGTGAGATGACTTTTTCCGAGTCAGAATATCATAGAATATTGGTATAGCTACCGTATAGCAGAAAAACTACAGTTATGCTCACCTACAGATCTTATTGTACGATTAGCATACAGTTTCTTGTAACCAACTAGAAACACCAAGCAAGATTAACTATTAGACGTACCACGGTATTACAGCCTTTATTTTTGACATGTTCAGGTCTGGGAGTTCTTCACCGATCTCAGGTCCAATGGTCTTGCCGGTGTCCGGTGCAGGTTCTGTCACTGGGTCACGAATGATAGAAGTCCAACGACAATGAAGTTTCATTTAAAAAGGAAGCATGATACAGGTTAATTTTTTCTGAACTTGAGACCTTCCTAAAGACTTATTTTCAAGGCATCTCAACCTTCTTTTCATTTTATTGTCCCAGCATGAAATGTCGAGTTACTTTTTGGAAAATATTGTAACATAACAACGAGAATCTCAATAAATTTAGGGTACTTTTAAAGTCTTGAAGAAAACTTTGAAAACTTGTGTTCTACAATTTAGTGTCAAAATTTTCATTTTTCCAGTGAATTATAATTTTTCAAAATATCTCAATTCGATTTATCTGTTTCTATTCCAAATTTGTGTTCCAAAAAATACCTAAACCTCATTTAGACACTAATTAACATTGTTTTTAAAATATTTTCGGCTTTCAACAAATAATTCTTCATTTTAGGTCCTGGTGGTCTCTGGGCAATTTGTGAAGAGAAGATTAATAGTCAAGCACCAGCAAACTATGCTCCGAGAACGAAGAAAACAGTGAGTTATCTTTTAACCGCATCGCATAAGCCCAAAACCGCATCGCACTATTGATATAGGCCATGCACTGGCTGTATTTTTTGAAAATTGGTCGCTGTCGCAAGACAGTGTGAAAATGGAGAGAGCAGAGACGACCAAGTTGACCCAGATTTTTTTAGCGTCAAAAAGTGTATGAAACCAGATTGGGGTTGACCGACGGCGCGGGGAGAGCGAATGAGACGGATATAGTTGCAATTATTTCTGGACGGTAATTGAATTTTGACCAAGAGACGAGAAGCGGTGAAGATTTAGAGAGAGGGAGGAATACAGTATACTTCTCTGATTTAGTGTAGGTCGGAGTACTGTAGCTTGATTAAATGTACCTGAATTTGCCATTTAATTTTGCCATTATCGATAAGGATTTCCATGTTTCAAAGTTGATTGTGATACTTTACCTGGTTCTCATGATATAAAATGGTAGTTACCGAGAATTTTTGATTTTTCATTTTTCAATTTCAATTAGTCAATTGGAAGATTGATTGAAATACAAACGCTTTCGAAAATAAAAGCGGAAAAGCGGTCGCGAAGCGGTTATCATATTATTAATTGACAAATCCTCCGCCCACTTTGCCCCGCCCCCTTTTTCGTGAGGCAAATTTTTGGATGGTCCTTTTTGGTTTTCAATGGAATCGAGGAAGAGGAAGGGTTGTGTGAAAGTGCCCATTGGGAAGAGTTGAACCTGCGACGAGCACGTGAAAGATGTCAGCTTTAACCACTCGGCCACCGCTGCACGAAATTTGGTGGCCACAGTTCGCGTGAGTAGTCATGCCTGCGGGGGTCGAAGTGTGTTATTGCATTGGTTCTAGCAACACTAGCATTAGAAATGGCCGTATTCGGATTGGAGAGAGAGTGTGTGTGTGTAGGAAAAAAGGCCCCGAGCGTAGCGAGGCCAATCGTGCTTGTATTCCTTATGGGACAAATGGAAACTTCCAGATCCAACCAGACGACCTCCTCTTCAAAGCATTCACCCAAAATCAGTTCAACTTCAACCCGTTCACAGCTATGCCAGAGATGAAGTTGGCTATGCCACCATGTAAGATCTGCAGGCGGATTACTGTAATTTATCAAAATTTGCAGTTCAAGACGATTTCCTGAGCAACTTGATACAACAGGCAACGCAGTACGCGCACGGATCCACATCACCATCATCTAACGTAAGTTTTGAAGTTCGAAAAATCGATAATATCGATTTTAGACAACCGGAATTGAAAGTGAGACATTGTCCCTGTCAGATACCGTTTTCTTGGAGAAGTTGAACGCATCTACGACGACGGAAACGGTGAGATAATTTCCCGAGTCACCATGGTCGGAAAACAAAACTAAAACAGTTCACATATCTTCCTCTACCTGTAAAAAAGTCTGACCTCCGTAAATCGGTTACTTAGTTACCGTAGCAGTTTCGCTTTGAAATACATGAACGATTAAGTAATGCGCCTTCAATTTCAATGGACTGAAAGTAAGAATAATAATTTAAATCCACAAAGATCTAACTGTTCGTTGTGAGAGTCCCCACCCTACCGTACTCATTTTACAAAAATGCGACTGCCGCGAGTTTGAAATCGGTCAGACTTTTTGCTAGATCATCACTGTAGCTGACGTTTCAGAAAGAAGAAGACAGCTCTTCGTCTTCCGTCAGTGGAATCGTTCCAACAAGTGAATTCCAGCTAACAGATGGATCTAGTGTAACGACGTTACTAAAAGTAAACCACAAAAGCCCCGCGAATTCAAATCTGTCAAATTACAGATAGCTAGCGACTCCGAACTTGTCTTCACATTTGACTCGAGGAAAGTCGGCGAGTACTGTTTCGAGTCGCCGAAGAAAGATGTAAGTCGACCGCGTTGCGTCAGCGGGGAGCCGCGTCGCGCAGGCTGCCCACTGTAAACAAGACCGCGCGAAACTCGTTTTCTAATTGAATGCTGCAAACTCTGAAATTGGATGCATAATGTAGGCTTAATCTGGTTCATGGAAGCCGGTACCAGATGTTAGGGATGGTTAGGGCTTTCTGGAAAGGATCTTAGAAAAGATACTGTAACTCTAAAGGCACCCACATAGCTTCTTCTACCTGTAAAAAAGTCTGACCTCCGTAAATCGGTTACTTAGTACTGTAGCAGTTTCGCCTTGAAACACAAGAACCATTAAGTAATGCGCCTTTAATTTCAATGGACTGAAAGTGAACATAATAATTTGAATCCTCAAAGATCTAACTGTTCGTTGTGAGAGTCCCGACTCCTACCGTACTCATTTTACAAAAATACGACTGGCGCGCGTTTGAAATCGGTCAGACTTTTTGCTAGGTATGTGCGCGTCTAATCGATAACGACCACCTCTAGCTCGGTGTTTTAAACGGTAAATTTACGGTTTTTCCAATTTTAACAAAACCGTTAATCGTTAAATCGAATAAATTTTTTTGTTAAATTCGTTAAACAAGCAGGTAGTCCTCGCTACGCTCAGAGCCGTTTTTCATTACAAAAACACATATTCAGACCTTTTTATTGAAAAAATAAGTAGTTTTCACTCCCTGTTCGCTTTCACACTCCCTGTACAATTCAAGTACGGCGAAAAATAATGCAAGTCGGGCTAGAACCAATGCAACAGCTTGTGGGCCCCCAGTGGTCACGTGTGCAGCGCTCGCAAAAAATGTGCAGCGGTGACCGAGTGGTTAGAGCTTTGGATTTCTACTCGCTTAATGCGCGTTCGAATCTCGTCAACTACCGGCCACTTTTGCACAACCCCTCCCCCCCCCCCCCCCCCCACAACCAAAACCAAAAAGGACCATCCAAAAATTTGCCTCACGAAAAAGGGGGCGGGGCAAAGTGGGCGGAGGATTTGTCAATTAATAATATGATGTCGTAGTCATCTCTGGTTATACCCGATTTGAAAGTTCGTTGAAAGAAAACTCGGAATTCTTGCGTCTTTATCGCTGGATTCACAGCGATCAAATATATTGAGTTATACGTAGTTTGGTACAAACTAATATCCTTCTCTCCCACAAGTCTCTTGAAACCAAGCTTTGAAAAAAGTGACGTATCCCATCATTACACTTGGTATTCGATCTCTAGAACTGTCTTTAACTAGCTATTACAGTCGTCGTATACGGTAACTCATAATAAGGGCTAATCGTGAGACGCAGAACTGATTTGCGATCCGATTTTCGCCCTCCAAATCCTGTTTCATTTTTTGAGACTTTAAGAGGTGCGCTTAGAGTGTTCGACGATTGCGTAACACTTGTTTTCACTTCAGAAATAGGGTCTTATCTGACAAGGAAGTTGTTGTAGATCAAAAAAAGTCGGAAATTCAACAGTGTTATATTCTACACATATCTAGCAGAAAGTCTGACCGATTTCAAACTCACGGCAGTCGCATTTTTGTAAAATGAGTACGGTAGGAGTCGGGACTCTCACAACGATCAGTTAGATCTTTGTGGATTTAAATCATTATTCTTATTTTTAGTTCATTGAAATTGAAGGCGCATTACTTAAATCGTTCTTGTATTTCGAGGCGAAACTACTACGGTGCTAAGTAACCGAGTAACCTGGACAACCAATCTTCTGAAAGTTTTCATAATTTTCTGAAATTAATAACTTTCGACTTATTGAGCAGTACTATGTTTCTGCAGGTTGTCGTTTCAGTACATGGTACTGCGAAAAATGAAACACTTTGTACATGACTAAATCCAAAAACATTCTTTTAGGGCAAAATGGTCACCCTCTGCGATTACGGAAACGAGATAAAAGTGGTGCAGAAGATCTTCGACAAGGAGGTAATCAATATCAATCGATAATTTGCATCATCATTCTTTTCAGATCCTAGTAGAAATGTGGCGGAAAAGCGACTGGCAACAATTCACCTGGGCAGTGAGAGGTACCTGCCTTCACTTCTTGAAGTACTCAGATGATGAGAACACGCCGGAGAAGAAGTACTAGAAATGAGTTGATTTTGAAGAGTTTGAAGAGCCTTAACTATCTTTGTACCAAGCATTTCTCTAGCCCCAGTGATCCGATCGGGTTTAAATACTGTCGTTTGTCTTTCCTTTGTGGAGGTTCCGGGTTTTTGAAAAGCTAGAATTGGAAAACCTCGAACCACCACCATTTTCTGTACATAACCGAGATTTCTCAACGGGTCGGACCGTCTGATAAGTACGATATTGAACCGAGTTGTGGCTTATCAGAGCCCTTTGCCCCCACTATCACAAGCCTTTCACAGTATGCAATGTTTATTTATTGAATTCTCGATAAAATTTAGTCACAGCGGTTTTTAACGAAATCAAGAACCACTGGTGATATGCAGGATATCTCACATACATAGGTTTTCAAATGTGGTGAAGACCTATCTGACCACTCAGACCTCATAGACTCTCCGGGCTTTGGTATACTTCCCATGCTAGAGGTACACGGACTCTAAAACACTCCAAAAATATCACACTGTCTCACCGCGCGTCTGCGTCTCTCCTCTCACTTGCCCCCTGGCGCTAGCACGATCTGGTAGCAGACAGTACAGTAACTCGCAATTTTTGTGTGGAATTTTCGAATTTCCTGAATTCTAGCAAAAAAATGTTTCAGGACATTTGGAAAATATTTAGAGAAAGAGAAGGGGTGAGAGAGAGAGAGAGATAGAGAGAGAGAGAGAGAGAGAGAGAGAGAGAGAGAGAGAGAGAGAGAGAGAGAGAGAGATAGAGAGAGAGAGAGAGAGAGAGAGAGAGAGAGAGAGAGAGAAGGGGAGAGAGAGAGAGGGAAGGGGAGAGGAGAGAGAGAGAGAGAGAGAGAGAGAGAGAGAGAGAGAGAGAGAGAGAGAGAGAGAGAGAGAGAGAGAGAAAGAGAGAGAGAGAGAGAGAGAGAGAGAGAGAGAGAGAGAGACAGAGAGAGAGACTTCTCAATATGCAGTTTCAACAAGACTCTATTAGAACATCTGTATGTTAACCACATGATTTGCTTACTCACAACAGGTCAGAGTCTTATCACGAGTGTAGAAAAAGCTTTCAATGCATTATGCACATGTGCATAATGTCTATGGATCTCGATCCTCTTCGGATCTATTCGTTCTTTGTTTCTTTGAAAACTAGTTTTTCATGTTTCGAAACTGTTTTCTCTCGTGTATTTTATGCGTTAGACAATTCTATCCAACTTCTGAATCAGGAAAAAATTCAAACAATTTTTCATGTTTCCAAATTTTTTTTTATTGCGTCAGTTTTTTAACTGCATAATGTTTGACAACCTCTCGTACCGGTGAAAAGAAAATATTTCAAAAATATTTGTCAAACATTTTAAATTATAGAATTTTTCGTTTCAATTTTTCTTAGTTAAGTTTTTCAAGGCCTTTTTCATTCTTATTGTAAAGTATCACCAAGAAAAAAATAATTCGAATTGATCTATCTACCATGAAAAGAACTATTCTAGAAATGACGTCATCGAAGCAAATCTTTGATGAATTCCCGCTCCCGGACAAGTTGAAGTATAAAGATACAGAACAGACATTCGAGAAGTATCTCTTCGAAGACGACTACTCCAAAGTATCTCGTGAATATGTTTACATCAAGAATTTTTACTTCCCCACTGGAACAACCAAGGTAAATCTACACCAATAATAATAATAATAATAATATAGATTTATTCCGTTAATCGGAAAAATAGATAAAAAGAGAATAGCGTGTATAAATAGAAGGAAATGGTGATCCTCCACCAGTCGACTGTGATCTCTCGAGAGATGTCGTATGATTTTGAATCGAAAAAAGGGCCCCTTGAGGGGGAGGGGGTAGATGGCAGGTTCTAAGGCACCGGGGCACGGGCGGACCCAAGTCCCGAAGAAAGTAGCCCTTATGGATAGAAAAAAATAAGATTATTGACTACTAGTTAAGGTGAATTTGTATGAGTCGACTGGGTGGGAATGTGTATACTGAATAAGGGGGGCAATATTTAGTCGAATTTGGTTGGTGATGGTGAAAGAATCGATATTGATTTGATTCTAATCTCAGATCTCTCCGTATTAGATGAATTGGAGTAGTCATAAAAATCGATTCCAGAAGATTCCATTCTGCTTCATACGCGGAATCTACTTCAAACCGCAATCGGACAGCACAGGAATGAAGTTCAAAGGGTGGGGGATGTCCCTTAGCCCTGTTTGGTGGGCTTGTGATATTTTTAGGTAAACGTATTCATTTGAAATTTTGACCTATCCTTTCTCTCAAAAATTGACCCATCAAAGTTTGAAATATCATATCAACATTTCCTGTGTAGTTCTAGTGAGCGTTGTTGAATAAACGAACTCTGTTCTCACTGATGTACTGTAACTTCAGGGTACAGTAAGTCGATTACGGTATCGGGTAATTGATCATGAGTACTGTACTTTGCGTTACTCTAATTTCAGTAAACTCTGGTTCTCGTACGATATCGGAAAATTCATCATGAGTACTGTATTTCGTGTAACTTCCGGATTGATTACGGTATCGGAAAATCTTACTGTAACTTCGGTATACTGAATTTCACAATCACTTACGCAAACGGAAAATCATATCAGTGACAGCTTCAACGATATCAAATTTCATCGAAAAGTTGATAAAAGTTTCACAATTTACATGTTTGAACTGTTACAGGTTGACCTTAAGTTAAAGTTCAACTATCGACCTCCTCGTCACAAAAAATAGTTGGAATATGAAAATGTTTCAAAATGGAATGAAAATAAGAAATTGATAAAAATCTCCACCAAAAATGATTTACACCAAATCTTCAACTCCTCGAACACAAACGATCATCAACTATTGAAAAAATTATTTGAGAAACACCAAAAAATAATATCAACTGTCTGTAAAAAAACGATGTTCACTTTTTTGAAAATCAACGAAAATGGAATACAGGAAAAATCAGAGAAAAAGATTTCGAATTAATTGGAAATGACAAAAACACGGAACTTCAGGAATCTCCACGACGATCCAACCCTCTACAATGTTGTCATCGACTGTGGCGAGACGACTTACAAGGGTTTCACAACCACTTCAATTAATGGCCTGCTCTTGGCCGTGAGACCGTACCTAGAGAAGGAAACCATCATCCGAGAAGGATTTCCGTTTTGAACATTCAATATTTGATGTGTGATGAAGTGTTTTGAGTGGTTGTCATACTTTACTAACATTATGTGGGTTTTCGATACGGTACTTTGAGAAAGATACTGTGGGCTCGATATGGTATCGTTAGTACTGTACTTGAATGATCCCTTTGTGGTGCCATTACTCCGGTCTACAGTACCTGCAGGGTACCGAAAAAGATGAAGTTTATGGTACTGTTGTATGTTCAGGATACAGTATCTTGAGTATGGTATCGTAAAATTCTTGGGTACTGTAGAGATGACTCATTTTTAAAACTCTACCTTCAGGATACACATAGCTTACTCTAGCTGTAAAAAAGTCTGGCCTCGGTAAATCGGGTACTTAGTACTGTAGCAGTTTCGCCTTGAAATAAAAGAACGATTAAGGTAATGCGCCTTCAATTTCAATGGAATGGAAGTAAGAAGAATAATTTAAATCCACAAAGATCTAACTGTTCGTTGTGAGAGTCCCGACCCTAGGGTAGGCCTACCGTACTCATTCTGCAAAATTGAGACTAGAGCGCGTTTGAAAACGACCATGCTTCTAGCGATATATGTAGGATACTGTAGCTCCTAGAGTATTGAACGTTGAAGTGTCAGCTGAAAACTCGAGGTCTAGAACTGTCCAGAACATGACGTCACCTCTAATATCGTCAACAACATCATGTGATTGCTGTCTTGAATACGAACAGATGAGTCACCCCTTTAGGGTCTTTTAAGACGGTCTACACAGAGATAAGATTGTCTTATCAGATGGTACTGCTCGTGTGCCAGTCTTTTCTATTCATATTATTCACTCGTTCGAATTTCTGGAACCCTATCACCCTTTACCTATTAATATCGCTCTTTCTCTTCTGAATAATCCTATAGAACCTTTCAATTGAGGTTTAGAAACAATTAACATCTTTGATTTTAATTTGAAAGTAAATTATATCTGGAATGAATTAAATCTGATCTATGAAGTTTTTGAATACAGGAAACCGAACTTTTCAAAGATTGAAAATTTTTATATCATCTCTACTTTTTGACCCTATAACCTTCAGGAAAAGGGGAATTATAATTTTTACCTAATTTGGTTAAGTTCTTCATAGAGAAGGCATATATAGAAATATATTGATTTTTGAATAATTATAAGGGAATATATCACTTTTTTCACTACAGAAGGGAAAATATAAGATCTGACAACAGAGAGTATGTATTATTGAACTTTCGGCCCATCTACTACAAAAACGAGCCTAAAAGTGTATGATTCAAATTCTTGTGTTCGCTTTCGGCAAATATTTGCGCGATCGATCGAGCCGGAGAAGAGTTTTGTTGACATCATAAGATAAGACCGCCCGTCTTCATTTTATTCAGGACTGTTTTTGTGTCTCACGTATCCGGGAGTTTGTTTTGAGTATATTTCGATCTTTCACAGAGTCAAATCTTACTTTAAAAATTTACCTCAAACTTGAATGATTTAACTGAAATTATTGGTTTTCAACATTTTACACGGAACCGCCATGTAGTTGTACACCGTATTGAGACTAGACAATAGTGTGGGAGAAGGGAGAGAAATAGAGACAACAACATGAGTCATGTGCTAATCGATTCTTCTCGCGCCAGTCCTTTTTCCTCTTCTCTTCATCGGTTTTCCTCTTTTCATCGAAACCTGTTCTCTGACAAAAATGCATTTAAAATTTCGTTTGGATGAAAAATTTGAAATACCACTCTAGGAGCTGGGTAGAGAAAATTGTAAAAAAAATAAAAATAAAAAATAAAATTAATATTTGATCCGAATTTGTCTAATTATACTACGCATATTAACAACCTAGGCCACTCAATATTTATTCATCTTTTCTTTCATAGATTTCCATTTATCTTAATTTTTCACCGGTAAAACTTCAGAAGCACGCTGGAAAGTCTAATTTAGACTCGCTGTCACTTTTTCTTCAGTAAAAAACCAAAAAAAAATGACTCAAGTCTCTTCGCCACCTACCTACAACAAAGTCATTAACATCGACAGCGAGAGGCCGCAGAAACTCCAGTTGGGACCTAGTTGCAACAGCAAAGGTAATTTTCATTAGTTTCCAATTTCAGCTGGTTTTCTAGTTTTCGAAAAATCGAGATAAACAAAACCAAAGTCTGATTTTCAGATTCAACACCACAGCTTAGCCCATCTGTGTATCTGTTTGAAGATGAGTACTCAAAGTTTTCGTCGGATCAACTCATTCTCAAGTGTTATTATTTCCCCACAACCCAAAACAAGGTGAATTTTTATCGTAATCTCTTATTCAAATAAAATTTCAGAAGATCAAAATTTCCGACATTAGGGGAATTTACTACAAGGAGCAGTCAAATGATTGTGCATTCGAATCGAAAGGATGGGGAAAATCGTTGAGTCCAGTCTGGTGGGCTTGTGATATGTTCAGGTAATTTTTGAATTTTGAAAAAAAACATATTTTATTCCGTATTCTTTTCTAATTTCACTGTTAAATCTTTTTAAAAAGTGATTTCTCTTAACCTTCCCTAGCCAGCTTATTTAAATTTTTGTGAGGTGTGAGCATTTTATCTAAAAACACTATTATCATTCATTCATTCCACAATTTCATCAAGAATGTTCTGATTTTTCAAGGCTATTTTTCAGGAACGTCCACGGCAAGGAGAAGCACTACTACAACGTAATCATCGATTGTGAGGAGAAAACTTACAAAGGGTTTTCCACAACCGACATCAACAGATTCCTCCAAAGTATCTCTCCACACTTGAACGACGACGCTATCATCTTTGACGATTTTCCATTCAACCTTCCATAAATTCCGCTAACGTATGGAAATCTTAAGAGTGTTACGGCGATAAACTACAAAAATCAACACCGAATTCCAGAGTGTTCTGGAAAGCTGTTGAATGCTGTAGTTTCTCGGTAAAATACTCAGTTTAACGATTTATCCAGAAAATTCTGTACATAGTAAGTGAGCGTCTTGTCATATTTTCAAAAAAAAAAAACGAGAATAAAATTGGGATCTTGAGAAGTTTCGATTAAATATCTCAATTTTAATTCTGTTTTTGCTAGAAACTAGTTGGGGTCACGATTACACTAGATTCTGCTTTTTCCCACGCCTGGAAACACAAGAGTTAATTTTGTACATAACATTTCAGCAATGAAATAAATAAGTTTATTAAATTTGTTGAATTTAAGTACTTCAACAGTACTTTTCATCAGAACCATCTTCGCAGTCCTTCTCGCCATTACACCATTGAAGCTTAACCACGGACTGCTTTTGATTCTCGCAGAGGATGTACTTCACGCGTTCTGCCTGGCCTGAATAGGCGGAGTCAGAAAGTATGCATCGATTGCAAACTCACGGCAATTAAACTCGTCCTCCCCGTTGAGACAGTCACTCTTACCGTCACAGTGCTGGTCCCATTCGATGCAGGATGCTCCACCTTTTGATTGATCGCACATGAACTTTCCGACGCATGCTGCAAAAGGGGAGGAGTTTGAGATGCAAATGGTGCAGGGTTTTCGAAATGTGGCAATTTCAAACTCGTAACAGTGTTTTTGTATGTAATTCGCTCTTGTTTTACACCACGGGTCTTCATTTAACCTCTCCACCAACGAAAAAATGGGAGGAGTTTGGAATGCAAGTGGTGCATAAATTTCATGAATACTTCTATTTCAACTGCTACAATTCAGTTTGGCTGAATAGAGGGAGGAGTTTAGGATGCAAGGGAGGCGGAGACGAAAATGCAATCCGTTCATAAATCCCTAACACTCACTAGTATTCCTACTGCAACCAATCTCGTCCAAGTTACTTCCATCACCACAGTCATCCGCAACTCCATCGCATCTGAATCCGCGTGTTGTTACGCCTGGCCGCGTCGCACTCACCGTTTCTCAGAGTCGATGCAATATCCACTTTTGACACATGCGAATTGATTCCGGGCACAGGAGGCTGAAAAAGGATGGTTACAGTATCTGTTACTGTAAGTCAACTACGGTATTTTGAAGTTACTGTCAGCCTACTTCGACGAGATTCTGATATTTCATCGTGAAGTTACAGTACCCAAAAGTCAACTTCAGAAGACTTCTGAACTATCAAGAGGTCTTCAGAGGCGAGGCCAACGTAAAGAATAAGGTGAGGGATTTTTGTTCCCTAGGATTTTTCTATTTGGGGCTAAAAGTGTTTAGGTGTTGATTCTGAGACGTTCAGAATGCGTAAAATGTGCTCCAAGCTGATCCTGAGCCCCCTTTCTGAAGGTGATCTCAATACCTTACGGAGTCCTAGAAAGACGGGAGTGAGGAATTTGACACGCTGTAAAAACCCGCGTTCATGACGTCATGTATTAATCTCAATCTGCATTCTGCAGCAAACAGTTGTACACTGTGAAATTAACCGTTCTATGATGTGTCAAATTCCTCACTCCCGTCTTTGTAGCACGGCGTCAATACCTTGACTATCCGATGCTGAGCTCATGGGAATCAGCTTGTTTCATTCTAGCGGATTGAATGATGAAAAACCCACGGCAGTTAGTTTCATCCTCTCCATCAGCACAATCAGGATGACCATCACATCTTTTGCTAAGGTGCACACACGACTGTGGCAATGCGCAGCACGCGTATTCGTTAACACTGCACTGCTCACGGATGGCTGGAATAAATAGCTGTACATTTCTCTCTCTCTCTCTCTCCCTCTCTCAACTCACTGCAGTGCATAACATGGTCATATTCCGGACAGATCTTAACTGCATTTCTGAAGTTGCAATTAACTGTAGACCTGTCGAAGGCTTGCTCAGGCGAAGAGCAACGCAGCACAAAGGTTTGTCCGATCGAGCACTGTAAATGATGATACACGCGTTGCAAGACCGCAACGCACCTGGAAGAACACATCAGAGCACGATGTGTTGTAGATGAAGTAGTCGACGCGTTCAAGGTTGTAAGCGGCTAGAGCTTCGTCAGAAAATTCTCTCTGTAAATTTCTTTCTCTTCCTCTCTCTCTCCCTCTCTCTCTCTCCCTATCTGTCTCTCCCTCTCTCTCTCTCTCTCTCTCTCTCTCTCTCTCTCTCTCTCCCTTTCTCTCTCTCTCTCTCTCTCTCTCTCTCTCTCTCTCTCTCTCTCTCTCTCTCTCTCTCTCTCTCTCTTCCTGTCTGTCTGTCTGTCTCTGTCTCTCTGTCTCTCTGTCTCTCTGTCTCTCTGTCTCTCTGTCTCTCTGTCTCTCTGTCTCTCTGTCTCTCTGTCTCTCTGTCTCTCTGTCTCTCTGTCTCTCTGTCTCTCTGTCTCTCTGTCTCTCTGTCTCTCTGTCTCTCTGTCTCTCTGTCTCTCTGTCTCTCTGTCTCTCTGTCTCTCTGTCTCTCTCTCTTTCTATCTCTCTCTCTTTCTATCTCTCTCTCCCTCTCTCTCTCTCTCTCTCTCTCTCTCTCTCTCTCTCTCTCTCTCTCTCCCTCTCTCTCTCCCACTCCCCCTACCTTATTACAAAAATTTATAGCATAGGAGTTGTCTGGCTTCTCAGCTGGAGCTTGCGTAGTAAAAACGGCTGGAGGCAATGTGTCCGGCTGGAAAATATCATGCAACGCGGTTTTGCAAAGCGTTTGACTCACCTCATCAGTTGGAAACTCCGGCTGAACCACTCGAAAAGTCGCTACTTGCTCTTCTGATTCATAAAGATCGACAGAATCTTCCGGTGCCTTACAAGTTGTTTCATTAAAACGTGGAGAGTTTGAAGAATATCACTTCTGTTAAAAAATACTAGCTGTACCTCGCGAAAAATTGAACGAATATGAATAATTTTATAAAAAATATAGAAAATTCTTTTTTTTCAAAATGACAATAAATCATACCAACGTTGGATGTACTACACTACCAGAAGAAGCAACGGGTTGTAGGACAGCATAGGCGTGCTGAATTATGATTTTACTGTTGCATGAAAAGAGTGTCAGTTTGTTTTTTTCAAAGAGAATTTTGCTAGAGGCTAATACAGTATCCCCTTTTTGTAGAGAGTGTAATAGACACCGCACATCTCCCTGCTTATGCGCCGAGGTGAGAACAGTGGCGAAAATGAGAGAGAGAGCACAGAGACAATTTTCGGTTAGAGAGTGTTTTATGTAGGTTTACGGGGCTAATCGATATTTTCTTTTTTAGGACACATTTCATTTTCAGGATAAGAGAGTTCTAACATTTCACATCCCCCCACACATATCTAGCAAAAAGTCTGACCGATTTCAAACTCGCGGCAGTCGCATTTTTGTAAAATGAGTACGGTAGGAGTCGGAACTCTCACAACGAACAGTTAGATCTTTGTGGATTTAAATTATTATTCTAACTTTCAGTCCATTGAAATTGAAGGCGCATTACTTAATCGTTCATGTATTTCGAAGCGAAACTGCTACGGTAACTAAGTAACCGATTTACGGAGGTCAGACTTTTTTACAGGTAGAGGAAGATATGTGCCCCATGAAAACTTATTTCTCGAGGCTTTTTACACCTTTTTTCACAGAGAAAAAATATGTAAGCTTCAACAACGATCAGCAAAAGCTTCAACAACGATCAGCAAAAAATAAAAAACAAAAATATGATTCGACCTCAAAAACAAATCGTTTCACAAAAAGCGTGCCAAGAAAAATGCTCACCTCGTGTACTTGTGCAAAACCAATGGCAAAAGGTGTAAGTAGAGCCAAAATAAACATGATTGTCACTTTTTCGAACTGAGTGCGCGAAATATACTGGAGGCGTGAAGTCGGAGACTCAAGAGCCGAGAGACAGTGTCTTTATTTGCCCCAGGGCTCGGTTTCTTTTGTCGTTGCTAATGGTCTCCGCCACTTCATGACCGACCACAACTCAACTCCAAAATACGGATGTTTTCGAGTGTGTGAATCTGTTGTATACAAAGTGAACAAGGTGAAAATACTTTCGATAATGCTCACATTTGGAATGGCCGAAAAGTGTGTGATTTTTGAAGTCGGAGGTTGAGAGTTGGAAAATGGGATGTTGCCGTGGGCTACCGCGACTTTCGAGTACTGTAACTTCATTTCGGATAGTCAGAATCGCGTCAAAGTAGGTTTATTCTGAATGTAATCCTTTTCTGAATTGATTCCAATGAAAATATCAACAATTTTTTCCGGACCCAAATCGAAAAAATCCATGGGCTATAGCCTTATGTGATTTTTGAGGTCAAAAATTTTGTGTCTCCGAATCACTCAAAAACTATCCAATATCATTTCCAAAGTAGTTTAGAGTAACGGAATCATAATTCCAAGGATATTCTGATAAGTATCTTTGAGTTGGAAAATGGGATGTTGCCTTGGGCTACCGTGACATAGCCTTATGTGATTTTAGGGGTCAAAAATTTTGTGTCTCCGAATCACTCGGAACCTACTGGAAATCATTTCTAAAGTGTTGGAGAACAACGGAATCACAAATTGGAGGCTCTTTCGATAAGTTTCTTCGAAAGAGAAAGAGAGAGAGAGAGAGAGAGAGAGAGAAAGAGAGAGAGGGAGAGAGAGAGAGACGGACCAATAACTGCGCACTTCTTCACAATGTCCATGTCATATTGAATGAAATTATCGATCGAAATTATTGACTGAAAATATTGATTTAAATTATCGAATGAAAATATCGACTGAAATTATTGACTGGAATCATCGATCGAAAATATTGACTGAAATTATCGATCGAGAATATTAATTGAAATTATCGATCGAGAATATTAACTGAAATTAATGATCGAGAATATTGATTGAAATTATCGATCGAAAATATCGATTGAAATTATCGATCGAAAATATCGATTGAGATTATCGATCGAAAATATCGATTGAGATTATCGATCGAAAATATCGATTGAGATTATCGATCGAAAATATCGAATGAAATTATCGATCGAAAATATTGACTGAAATTATCGATCGAAAATATCGAATGAAATTATCGATCGAAAATATCGATTGAAGTTATCGACCGTAAATATCGATTGCAATTATCGATCGAAAATATCGACTGAAATTATCGATCGAAAATATCGACTGAAATTATCGATCGAAAGTATCGATTGAAATTATAGATCGAAAATATCGATTGAAATTATCGATCGCAAATATCGATTGAAATTATCGATCGCAAATATCGATTGAAATTATCGATCGTAAGTATCGATTGAAATTATCGATCGTAAATATCGATTGAAATTATCGATCGAAAATATCGAGTGAAATTATCGATCGAAAATATCGATTGAAATTATCGATCGAAAATATCGACTGAAATTATCGATCGAAAATATCGACTGAAATTATCGATCGAAAATATCGACTGAAATTATCGATCGAAAATATCGACTGAAATTATCGATCGAAATTATCGATTGAAATTATCGATCGCAAATATCGACTGAAATTATCGATCGCAAATATCGACTGAAATTATCGATCGTAAATATCGATTGAAAATATCGATCGTAAATATCGATTGAAATTATCGATAGAAAATATCGATTGAAATTATCGATCGAAAATATCGACTGAAATTATCGATAGAAAATATCGACTGAAATTATCGATCGAAAATATCGATTGAAATTATCGATCGAAAATATCGACTGAAATTATCGATCGAAAATATCGATTGAAATTATCGATCGCAAATATCGACTGAAATTATCGATCGCAAATATCGACTGAAATTATCGATCGTAAATATCGATTGAAATTATCGATCGTAAATATCGATTGAAATTATCGATTGAAATTATCGATCGTAAATATCGATTGAAATTATCGATCGAAAATATCGATTGAAATTATCGATCGAAAATATCGATTGAAATTATCGATCAAAAAATATCGATTGAAATTATCGATCGAAAATATCGATTGAAATTATCGATCGAAAATATCGATTGAAATTATCGATTGAAATTATCGATCGAAATTATCGATCGAAAATATCGATTGAAATTATCGATCGAAAATATCGATTGAAATTATCGATCGAAATTATCGATCGAAATTATCGATCGAAAATATCGACTGAAATTATCGATCGAAATTATCGATTGAAATTATCGATCGAAATTATCGATCGAAAATATCGATTGGAATTATCGACTGAAATTATCGATCGAAAATATCGACTGAAATTATCGATCGAAAATATCGATTGAAATTATCGATTGAAATTATCGATTGAAATTATCGATCGAAAATATCGATTGAAATTATCGATCGAAAATATCGATTGAAATTATCGATAGAAAATATCGATTGAAATTATCGATCGAAAATATCGATTGGAAAAGTATCTAAAACATGAACTGAAAATTTTTGACCTACACCTTTTCGACCTACCAACATGTTTTGACCCACCTTCAATTGGCGAGTGTTTTTTTTTCATTTCCACCATTTTCTTTCTCATTCTCGCCATAAATCATGCAAAATTTTAGCCATTTCGACCTTGCATTTTGTGAAGATTATTACCTTTTTCAGCATCCCACGACTGTTATAGACGTTCTAGCTATCAATTCAAAGAGAGTTGGATGGTTTTTTTCAGAAAAAAAATTTGGAAAATTGTAATTTTCACGTTTTTTTCTCAATTTTTTTCTACAATTATCAACTCTTCGATCACCTAGAGCTATTATAAGAGACAGAATAAAGTGAATTCGATGTTTTTTGAAGAAAAAAAAGTGAAAAAAAAGTTTTTTGAAGCAACAAATAGGAAAAAACATTTTTTGAAGAAAGTTTTTTAATTTTTTCCTTTTGCTCTATTTCTGACACTCTCATTCTGATTTGTTTTTTTGAATTCTAATTGTATACAAAGGCCTTTCTCATCGTGTATTCCTCTCTCGAGAGCATGCCCAAGTTTTTTGTCATCATTTTTATTATCTCCAGTATTTTTTTAACTCATACCACACCTGCCAGATACAGAAGTGTCACATTTCCACATTGATGTCCCTCATCTCTTGAGTAATGCTTCATTCCCTGGATCACCTAAAAGGTGTATTCAGCTATCACTATGTACCTCTAGGACTTTGTTATACCTACAGTAGACGCATTATATTCGAATTACACCATTA
>OZ022250.1:852019-862139 GCA_963978915.1 Caenorhabditis parvicauda | reverse complement strand
ATAGTCGCATGACCAAAACTGCTCGACAAAATGAAATGTGTTGACTTGTTAGTGTCGGTGGAAAAGATTGTGAGATTTGTGAGCGGGTCTCCCTTGCTATCACTTGGTGGACCCGAACATGGGTGAAACGACTTTTTTGTGTGTTTCTACCATCAGTTTTTGAGAAACTGTATTAGTTTTGGTATGAGAAGTTGAAAATCATCATACTTTTGTTTTTGGAGTACTGTAATCGAAGAAAAACAGTGATTTTTGTCACTTTTTGGTACTAAAACATCATTTTCTCGAGTTTTATCTGTCCAGTTTCCAGTTTCAATTGTAATTTGATCGAATTCTTGTCCAACCCAAGTTGTCTCATCGTCGCATGACCAAAACTGCTCGACAAAATGAATGTGTTGACTTGTTAGTGTCGGTGGAAAAGATTGTGAGATTTGTTGAGCGGGTCTCCCTTGCTATCACTTGGTGGACCCGACATGGGTGAAACGACTTTTTTGTGTGTTTCTACCATCAGTTTTTGAGAAACTGTATTAGTTTTGGTATGAGAAGTTGAAATCATCATACTTTTGTTTTTAGAGTACTTTAATCGTAGAAAAACAGAGTATTTTGTCACTTTTTGGTACTAAATTATCATTTTCTCGAGTTTTATCTGTCCAACGACGTATGAACTTCATAAACTGCTATCAACGACCTATGAACTTCATATCAACGGTATTTAGTTTCTAGAGTGGGTGAAACGACTTTTTTGTTTGTTTCTACCATTAGGTTTTGAGAAACTGTATTAGTTTTGGTATGAGAAGTTGAAAATCATCATACTTTTGTTTTTGGAGTACTGTAATCGAAGAAAAACAGTGATTTTGTCACTTTTTTGGTACTAAAACATCATTTTTTCGAGTTTTATCTATCCAATTTCCAGTTTCAATTGTAATTTTATTGAATTCTTGTCCAACCCAAATTGTCTCATCGTCGTATGACCAAAAACTGCTCGACAAAATGAAATGTGTTGACTTGTTAGTGTCGGTGGAAAAGATTGTGAGATTTGTTGAGCGGGTCTCCCTTGCTATCACTTGGTGGACCCGAGCATGGGTGAAACGACTTTTTTGTTTGTTTCTACCATTAGGTTTTGAGAAACTGTATTAGTTTTGGTATGAGAAGTTGAAAATCATCATACTTTTGTTTTTGAGTACTGTAATCGAAGAAAAACAGTGATTTTTGTCACTTTTTGGTACTAAAACATCATTTTTCGAGTTTTATCTATCCAATTTCCAGTTTCAATTGTAATTTTATTGAATTCTTGTCCAACCCAAGTTGTCTCAATCGTCGCATGACCAAAACTGCTCGACAAATGAAATGTGTTGACTTGTTAGTGTCGGTGGAAAAGATTGTGAGATTTGTTGAGCGGGTCTCCCTTGCTATCACTTGGTGGACCCGAGCATGGGTGAAACGACTTTTTTGTTTGTTTCTACCATTAGGTTTTGAGAAACTGTATTAGTTTTGGTATGAGAAGTTGAAAATCATCATACTTTTGTTTTTGGAGTACTGTAATCGAAGAAAACAGTGATTTTTGTCACTTTTTGGTACTAAAACATCATTTTCTCGAGTTTTATCTGTCCAGTTTCCAGTTTCAATTGTAATTTGATCGAATTCTTGTCCAACCCAAGTTGTCTCATCGTCGCATGACCAAAACTGCTCGACAAAATGAAATGTGTTGACTTGTTAGTGTCGGTGGAAAGATTGTGAGATTTGTTGAGCGGGTCTCCCTGCTATCACTTGGTGGACCCGAACATGGGTGAAACGACTTTTTTGTGTGTTTCTACCATCAGTTTTTGAGAAACTGTATTAGTTTTGTATGAGAAGTTGAAATCATCATACTTTTGTTTTTGGAGTACTGTAATCGAAGAAAAACAGTGATTTTTGTCACTTTTTGGTACTAAAACATCATTTTCTCGAGTTTTATCTGTCCAGTTTCCAGTTTCAATTGTAAGGACAGATAAAACTCGAGAAAATTAGTACCAAAAAGTGACAAAAATCACTGTTTTTCTTCGATTACAGTACTCCAAAAACAAAAGTATGATGATTTTCAACTTCTCATACCAAAACTAATACAGTTTCTCAAAAACTGATGGTAGAAACACACAAAAAAGTCGTTTCACCCATGTTCGGGTCCACCAAGTGATAGCAAGGGAGACCCGCTCAACAAATCTCACAATCTTTTCCACCGACACTAACAAGTCAACACATTTCATTTTGTCGAGCAGTTTTGGTCATACGACGATGAGACAATTTGGGTTGGACAAGAATTCAATAAAATTACAATTGAAACTGGAAATTGGATAGATAAAACTCGAAAAAATGATGTTTTAGTACCAAAAAGTGACAAAAATCACTGTTTTTCTTCGATTACAGTACTCCAAAAACAAAAGTATGATGATTTTCAACTTCTCATACCAAAACTAATACAGTTTCTCAAAACCTAATGGTAGAAACAAACAAAAAAGTCGTTTCACCCATGCTCGGGTCCACCAAGTGATAGCAAGGGAGACCCGCTCAACAAATCTCACAATCTTTTCCACCGACACTAACAAGTCAACACATTTCATTTTGTCGAGCAGTTTTGGTCATACGACGATGAGACAATTTGGGTTGGACAAGAATTCAATAAAATTACAATTGAAACTGGAAATTGGATAGATAAAACTCGAAAAAATGATGTTTTAGTACCAAAAAGTGACAAAAATCACTGTTTTTCTTCGATTACAGTACTCCAAAAACAAAAGTATGATGATTTTCAACTTCTCATACCAAAACTAATACAGTTTCTCAAAAACTGATGGTAGAAACACACAAAAAAGTCGTTTCACCCATGTTCGGGTCCACCAAGTGATAGCAAGGGAGACCCGCTCAACAAATCTCACAATCTTTTCCACCGACACTAACAAGTCAACACATTTCATTTTGTCGAGCAGTTTTGGTCATACGACGATGAGACAATTTGGGTTGGACAAGAATTCAATAAAATTACAATTGAAACTGGAAATTGGATAGATAAAACTCGAAAAAATGATGTTTTAGTACCAAAAAGTGACAAAAATCACTGTTTTTCTTCGATTACAGTACTCCAAAAACAAAAGTATGATGATTTTCAACTTCTCATACCAAAACTAATACAGTTTCTCAAAAACTGATGGTAGAAACACACAAAAAAGTCGTTTCACCCATGTTCGGGTCCACCAAGTGATAGCAAGGGAGACCCGCTCAACAAATCTCACAATCTTTTCCACCGACACTAACAAGTCAACACATTTCATTTTGTCGAGCAGTTTTGGTCATGCGACGATGAGACAACTTGGGTTGGACAAGAATTCGATCAAATTACAATTGAAACTGGAAACTGGACAGATAAAACTCGAGAAAATGATGTTTTAGTACCAAAAAGTGACAAAAATCACTGTTTTTCTTCGATTACAGTACTCCAAAAACAAAAGTATGATGATTTTCAACTTCTCATACCAAAACTAATACAGTTTCTCAAAAACTGATGGTAGAAACACACAAAAAAGTCGTTTCACCCATGTTCGGGTCCACCAAGTGATAGCAAGGGAGACCCGCTCAACAAATCTCACAATCTTTTCCACCGACACTAACAAGTCAACACATTTCATTTTGTCGAGCAGTTTTGGTCATGCGACGATGAGACAACTTGGGTTGGACAAGAATTCGATCAAATTACAATTGAAACTGGAAACTGGACAGATAAAACTCGAGAAAATGATGTTTTAGTACCAAAAAGTGACAAAAATCACTGTTTTTCTTCGATTACAGTACTCCAAAAACAAAAGTATGATGATTTTCAACTTCTCATACCAAAACTAATACAGTTTCTCAAAACCTAATGGTAGAAACAAACAAAAAAGTCGTTTCACCCATGCTCGGGTCCACCAAGTGATAGCAAGGGAGACCCGCTCAACAAATCTCACAATCTTTTCCACCGACACTAACAAGTCAACACATTTCATTTTGTCGAGCAGTTTTGGTCATACGACGATGAGACAATTTGGGTTGGACAAGAATTCAATAAAATTACAATTGAAACTGGAAATTGGATAGATAAAACTCGAAAAAATGATGTTTTAGTACCAAAAAGTGACAAAAATCACTGTTTTTCTTCGATTACAGTACTCCAAAAACAAAAGTATGATGATTTTCAACTTCTCATACCAAAACTAATACAGTTTCTCAAAACCTAATGGTAGAAACAAACAAAAAAGTCGTTTCACCCATGCTCGGGTCCACCAAGTGATAGCAAGGGAGACCCGCTCAACAAATCTCACAATCTTTTCCACCGACACTAACAAGTCAACACATTTCATTTTGTCGAGCAGTTTTGGTCATACGACGATGAGACAATTTGGGTTGGACAAGAATTCAATAAAATTACAATTGAAACTGGAAATTGGATAGATAAAACTCGAAAAAATGATGTTTTAGTACCAAAAAGTGACAAAAATCACTGTTTTTCTTCGATTACAGTACTCCAAAAACAAAAGTATGATGATTTTCAACTTCTCATACCAAAACTAATACAGTTTCTCAAAACCTAATGGTAGAAACACACAAAAAAGTCGTTTCACCCATGTTCGGGTCCACCAAGTGATAGCAAGGGAGACCCGCTCAACAAATCTCACAATCTTTTCCACCGACACTAACAAGTCAACACATTTCATTTTGTCGAGCAGTTTTGGTCATGCGACGATGAGACAACTTGGGTTGGACAAGAATTCGATCAAATTACAATTGAAACTGGAAACTGGACAGATAAAACTCGAGAAAATGATGTTTTAGTACCAAAAAGTGACAAAAATCACTGTTTTTCTTCGATTACAGTACTCCAAAAACAAAAGTATGATGATTTTCAACTTCTCATACCAAAACTAATACAGTTTCTCAAAAACTGATGGTAGAAACACACAAAAAAGTCGTTTCACCCATGTTCGGGTCCACCAAGTGATAGCAAGGGAGACCCGCTCAACAAATCTCACAATCTTTTCCACCGACACTAACAAGTCAACACATTTCATTTTGTCGAGCAGTTTTGGTCATGCGACGATGAGACAACTTGGGTTGGACAAGAATTCGATCAAATTACAATTGAAACTGGAAACTGGACAGATAAAACTCGAGAAAATGATGTTTTAGTACCAAAAAGTGACAAAAATCACTGTTTTTCTTCGATTACAGTACTCCAAAAACAAAAGTATGATGATTTTCAACTTCTCATACCAAAACTAATACAGTTTCTCAAAACCTAATGGTAGAAACAAACAAAAAAGTCGTTTCACCCATGCTCGGGTCCACCAAGTGATAGCAAGGGAGACCCGCTCAACAAATCTCACAATCTTTTCCACCGACACTAACAAGTCAACACATTTCATTTTGTCGAGCAGTTTTGGTCATGCGACGATGAGACAACTTGGGTTGGACAAGAATTCAATAAAATTACAATTGAAACTGGAAATTGGATAGATAAAACTCGAAAAAATGATGTTTTAGTACCAAAAAGTGACAAAAATCACTGTTTTTCTTCGATTACAGTACTCCAAAAACAAAAGTATGATGATTTTCAACTTCTCATACCAAAACTAATACAGTTTCTCAAAACCTAATGGTAGAAACAAACAAAAAAGTCGTTTCACCCATGCTCGGGTCCACCAAGTGATAGCAAGGGAGACCCGCTCAACAAATCTCACAATCTTTTCCACCGACACTAACAAGTCAACACATTTCATTTTGTCGAGCAGTTTTGGTCATACGACGATGAGACAATTTGGGTTGGACAAGAATTCAATAAAATTACAATTGAAACTGGAAATTGGATAGATAAAACTCGAAAAAATGATGTTTTAGTACCAAAAAGTGACAAAAATCACTGTTTTTCTTCGATTACAGTACTCCAAAAACAAAAGTATGATGATTTTCAACTTCTCATACCAAAACTAATACAGTTTCTCAAAACTGATGGTAGAAACACACAAAAAAGTCGTTTCACCCATGTTCGGGTCCACCAAGTGATAGCAAGGGAGACCCGCTCAACAAATCTCACAATCTTTTCCACCGACACTAACAAGTCAACACATTTCATTTTGTCGAGCAGTTTTGGTCATGCGACGATGAGACAGTTTGGGTTGGACAAGAATTCGATCAAATTACAATTGAAACTGGTTGGACAGATAAAACTCGAGAAAATGATGTTTTAGTACCAAAAAGTGACAAAAATCACTGTTTTTCTTCGATTACAGTACTCCAAAAACAAAAGTATGATGATTTTCAACTTCTCATACCAAAACTAATACAGTTTCTCAAAAACTGATGGTAGAAACACACAAAAAAGTCGTTTCACCCATGTTCGGGTCCACCAAGTGATAGCAAGGGAGACCCGCTCAACAAATCTCACAATCTTTTCCACCGACACTAACAAGTCAACACATTTCATTTTGTCGAGCAGTTTTGGTCATGCGACGATGAGACAACTTGGGTTGGACAAGAATTCGATCAAATTACAATTGAAACTGGAAACTGGACAGATAAAACTCGAGAAAATGATGTTTTAGTACCAAAAAGTGACAAAAATCACTGTTTTTCTTCGATTACAGTACTCCAAAAACAAAAGTATGATGATTTTCAACTTCTCATACCAAAACTAATACAGTTTCTCAAAAACTGATGGTAGAAACACACAAAAAAGTCGTTTCACCCATGTTCGGGTCCACCAAGTGATAGCAAGGGAGACCCGCTCAACAAATCTCACAATCTTTTCCACCGACACTAACAAGTCAACACATTTCATTTTGTCGAGCAGTTTTGGTCATGCGACGATGAGACAACTTGGGTTGGACAAGAATTCAATAAAATTACAATTGAAACTGGAAATTGGATAGATAAAACTCGAAAAAATGATGTTTTAGTACCAAAAAGTGACAAAAATCACTGTTTTTCTTCGATTACAGTACTCCAAAAACAAAAGTATGATGATTTTCAACTTCTCATACCAAAACTAATACAGTTTCTCAAAACCTAATGGTAGAAACAAACAAAAAAGTCGTTTCACCCATGCTCGGGTCCACCAAGTGATAGCAAGGGAGACCCGCTCAACAAATCTCACAATCTTTTCCACCGACACTAACAAGTCAACACATTTCATTTTGTCGAGCAGTTTTGGTCATGCGACGATGAGACAACTTGGGTTGGACAAGAATTCAATAAAATTACAATTGAAACTGGAAATTGGATAGATAAAACTCGAAAAAATGATGTTTTAGTACCAAAAAGTGACAAAAATCACTGTTTTTCTTCGATTACAGTACTCCAAAAACAAAAGTATGATGATTTTCAACTTCTCATACCAAAACTAATACAGTTTCTCAAAACCTAATGGTAGAAACAAACAAAAAAGTCGTTTCACCCATGCTCGGGTCCACCAAGTGATAGCAAGGGAGACCCGCTCAACAAATCTCACAATCTTTTCCACCGACACTAACAAGTCAACACATTTCATTTTGTCGAGCAGTTTTGGTCATGCGACGATGAGACAACTTGGGTTGGACAAGAATTCGATCAAATTACAATTGAAACTGGAAACTGGACAGATAAAACTCGAGAAAATGATGTTTTAGTACCAAAAAGTGACAAAAATCACTGTTTTTCTTCGATTACAGTACTCCAAAAACAAAAGTATGATGATTTTCAACTTCTCATACCAAAACTAATACAGTTTCTCAAAAACTGATGGTAGAAACACACAAAAAAGTCGTTTCACCCATGTTCGGGTCCACCAAGTGATAGCAAGGGAGACCCGCTCAACAAATCTCACAATCTTTTCCACCGACACTAACAAGTCAACACATTTCATTTTGTCGAGCAGTTTTGGTCATGCGACGATGAGACAACTTGGGTTGGACAAGAATTCGATCAAATTACAATTGAAACTGGAAACTGGACAGATAAAACTCGAGAAAATGATGTTTTAGTACCAAAAAGTGACAAAAATCACTGTTTTTCTTCGATTACAGTACTCCAAAAACAAAAGTATGATGATTTTCAACTTCTCATACCAAAACTAATACAGTTTCTCAAAAACTGATGGTAGAAACACACAAAAAAGTCGTTTCACCCATGTTCGGGTCCACCAAGTGATAGCAAGGGAGACCCGCTCAACAAATCTCACAATCTTTTCCACCGACACTAACAAGTCAACACATTTCATTTTGTCGAGCAGTTTTGGTCATGCGACGATGAGACAACTTGGGTTGGACAAGAATTCGATCAAATTACAATTGAAACTGGAAACTGGACAGATAAAACTCGAGAAAATGATGTTTTAGTACCAAAAAGTGACAAAAATCACTGTTTTTCTTCGATTACAGTACTCCAAAAACAAAAGTATGATGATTTTCAACTTCTCATACCAAAACTAATACAGTTTCTCAAAAACTAATGGTAGAAACAAACAAAAAAGTCGTTTCACCCATGCTCGGGTCCACCAAGTGATAGCAAGGGAGACCCGCTCAACAAATCTCACAATCTTTTCCACCGACACTAACAAGTCAACACATTTCATTTTGTCGAGCAGTTTTGGTCATGCGACGATGAGACAACTTGGGTTGGACAAGAATTCAATAAAATTACAATTGAAACTGGAAATTGGATAGATAAAACTCGAAAAAATGATGTTTTAGTACCAAAAAGTGACAAAAATCACTGTTTTTCTTCGATTACAGTACTCCAAAAACAAAAGTATGATGATTTTCAACTTCTCATACCAAAACTAATACAGTTTCTCAAAACCTAATGGTAGAAACAAACAAAAAAGTCGTTTCACCCATGCTCGGGTCCACCAAGTGATAGCAAGGGAGACCCGCTCAACAAATCTCACAATCTTTTCCACCGACACTAACAAGTCAACACATTTCATTTTGTCGAGCAGTTTTGGTCATACGACGATGAGACAATTTGGGTTGGACAAGAATTCAATAAAATTACAATTGAAACTGGAAATTGGATAGATAAAACTCGAAAAAATGATGTTTTAGTACCAAAAAGTGACAAAAATCACTGTTTTTCTTCGATTACAGTACTCCAAAAACAAAAGTATGATGATTTTCAACTTCTCATACCAAAACTAATACAGTTTCTCAAAAACTGATGGTAGAAACACACAAAAAAGTCGTTTCACCCATGTTCGGGTCCACCAAGTGATAGCAAGGGAGACCCGCTCAACAAATCTCACAATCTTTTCCACCGACACTAACAAGTCAACACATTTCATTTTGTCGAGCAGTTTTGGTCATGCGACGATGAGACAACTTGGGTTGGACAAGAATTCGATCAAATTACAATTGAAACTGGAAACTGGACAGATAAAACTCGAGAAAATGATGTTTTAGTACCAAAAAGTGACAAAAATCACTGTTTTTCTTCGATTACAGTACTCCAAAAACAAAAGTATGATGATTTTCAACTTCTCATACCAAAACTAATACAGTTTCTCAAAAACTGATGGTAGAAACACACAAAAAAGTCGTTTCACCCATGTTCGGGTCCACCAAGTGATAGCAAGGGAGACCCGCTCAACAAATCTCACAATCTTTTCCACCGACACTAACAAGTCAACACATTTCATTTTGTCGAGCAGTTTTGGTCATGCGACGATGAGACAACTTGGGTTGGACAAGAATTCGATCAAATTACAATTGAAACTGGAAACTGTCTCATCGTCGTATGACCAAAACTGCTCGACAAAATGAAATGTGTTGACTTGTTAGTGTCGGTGGAAAAGATTGTGAGATTTGTTGAGCGGGTCTCCCTTGCTATCACTGGTGGACCCGAGCATGGGTGAAACGACTTTTTGTTTGTTTCTACCATTAGTTTTGAGAAACTGTATTAGTTTTGGTATGAGAAGTTGAAAATCATCATACTTTTGTTTTTGGAGTACTGTAATCGAAGAAAAACAGTGATTTTTGTCACTTTTTGGTACTAAAACATCATTTTTCGAGTTTTATCTATCCAATTTCCAGTTTCAATTGTAATTTTATTGAATCTTGTCCAACCCAAATTGTCTCATCGTCGTATA
>OZ022250.1:828213-851819 GCA_963978915.1 Caenorhabditis parvicauda | reverse complement strand
TGTTTCTACCATCAGTTTTTGAGAAACTGTATTAGTTTTGGTATGAGAAGTTGAAAATCATCATACTTTTGTTTTTGGAGTACTGTAATCGAAGAAAAACAGTGATTTTTGTCACTTTTTGGTACTAAAACATCATTTTTTCGAGTTTTATCTATCCAATTTCCAGTTTCAATTGTAATTTTATTGAATTCTTGTCCAACCCAAATTGTCTCATCGTCGTATGACCAAAACTGCTCGACAAAATGAAATGTGTTGACTTGTTAGTGTCGGTGGAAAAGATTGTGAGATTTGTTGAGCGGGTCTCCCTTGCTATCACTTGGTGGACCCGAGCATGGGTGAAACGACTTTTTTGTTTGTTTCTACCATTAGGTTTTGAGAAACTGTATTAGTTTTGGTATGAGAAGTTGAAAATCATCATACTTTTGTTTTTGGAGTACTGTAATCGAAGAAAAACAGTGATTTTTGTCACTTTTTGGTACTAAAACATCATTTTTTCGAGTTTTATCTATCCAATTTCCAGTTTCAATTGTAATTTGATCGAATTCTTGTCCAACCCAAGTTGTCTCATCGTCGCATGACCAAAACTGCTCGACAAAATGAAATGTGTTGACTTGTTAGTGTCGGTGGAAAAGATTGTGAGATTTGTTGAGCGGGTCTCCCTTGCTATCACTTGGTGGACCCGAACATGGGTGAAACGACTTTTTTGTGTGTTTCTACCATCAGTTTTTGAGAAACTGTATTAGTTTTGGTATGAGAAGTTGAAAATCATCATACTTTTGTTTTTGGAGTACTGTAATCGAAGAAAAACAGTGATTTTTGTCACTTTTTGGTACTAAAACATCATTTTCTCGAGTTTTATCTGTCCAGTTTCCAGTTTCAATTGTAATTTGATCGAATTCTTGTCCAACCCATGTTGTCTCATCGTCGCATGACCAAAACTGCTCGACAAAATGAAATGTGTTGACTTGTTAGTGTCGGTGGAAAAGATTGTGAGATTTGTTGAGCGGGTCTCCCTTGCTATCACTTGGTGGACCCGAGCATGGGTGAAACGACTTTTTTGTTTGTTTCTACCATTAGGTTTTGAGAAACTGTATTAGTTTTGGTATGAGAAGTTGAAAATCATCATACTTTTGTTTTTGGAGTACTGTAATCGAAGAAAAACAGTGACTTTTGTCACTTTTTGGTACTAAAACATCATTTTCTCGAGTTTTATCTGTCCAGTTTCCAGTTTCAATTGTAATTTGATCGAATTCTGGTCCAACCCAAGTTGTCTCATCGTCGCATGACCAAAACTGCTCGACAAAATGAAATGTGTTGACTTGTTAGTGTCGGTGGAAAAGATTGTGAGATTTGTTGAGCGGGTCTCCCTTGCTATCACTTGGTGGACCCGAGCATGGGTGAAACGACTTTTTTGTTTGTTTCTACCATTAGGTTTTGAGAAACTGTATTAGTTTTGGTATGAGAAGTTGAAAATCATCATACTTTTGTTTTTGGAGTACTGTAATCGAAGAAAAACAGTGATTTTTGTCACTTTTTGGTACTAAAACATCATTTTTTCGAGTTTTATCTATCCAATTTCCAGTTTCAATTGTAATTTTATTGAGTTCTTGTCCAACCCAAATTGTCTCATCGTCGTATGACCAAAACTGCTCGACAAAATGAAATGTGTTGACTTGTTAGTGTCGGTGGAAAAGATTGTGAGATTTGTTGAGCGGGTCTCCCTTGCTATCACTTGGTGGACCCGAACATGGGTGAAACGACTTTTTTGTGTGTTTCTACCATCAGTTTTCGAGAAACTGTATTAGTTTTGGTATGAGAAGTTGAAAATCATCATACTTTTGTTTTTGGAGTACTGTAATCGAAGAAAAACAGTGATTTTTGTCACTTTTTGGTACTAAAACATCATTTTTTCGAGTTTTATCTATCCAATTTCCAGTTTCAATTGTAATTTTATTGAATTCTTGTCCAACCCAAATTGTCTCATCGTCGTATGACCAAAACTGCTCGACAAAATGAAATGTGTTGACTTGTTAGTGTCGGTGGAAAAGATTGTGAGATTTGTTGAGCGGGTCTCCCTTGCTATCACTTGGTGGACCCGAGCATGGGTGAAACGACTTTTTTGTTTGTTTCTACCATTAGGTTTTGAGAAACTGTATTAGTTTTGGTATGAGAAGTTGAAAATCATCATACTTTTGTTTTTGGAGTACTGTAATCGAAGAAAAACAGTGACTTTTGTCACTTTTTGGTACTAAAACATCATTTTCTCGAGTTTTATCTGTCCAGTTTCCAGTTTCAATTGTAATTTGATCGAATTCTGGTCCAACCCAAGTTGTCTCATCGTCGCATGACCAAAACTGCTCGACAAAATGAAATGTGTTGACTTGTTAGTGTCGGTGGAAAAGATTGTGAGATTTGTTGAGCGGGTCTCCCTTGCTATCACTTGGTGGACCCGAGCATGGGTGAAACGACTTTTTTGTTTGTTTCTACCATTAGGTTTTGAGAAACTGTATTAGTTTTGGTATGAGAAGTTGAAAATCATCATACTTTTGTTTTTGGAGTACTGTAATCGAAGAAAAACAGTGATTTTTGTCACTTTTTGGTACTAAAACATCATTTTTTCGAGTTTTATCTATCCAATTTCCAGTTTCAATTGTAATTTTATTGAGTTCTTGTCCAACCCAAATTGTCTCATCGTCGTATGACCAAAACTGCTCGACAAAATGAAATGTGTTGACTTGTTAGTGTCGGTGGAAAAGATTGTGAGATTTGTTGAGCGGGTCTCCCTTGCTATCACTTGGTGGACCCGAACATGGGTGAAACGACTTTTTTGTGTGTTTCTACCATCAGTTTTCGAGAAACTGTATTAGTTTTGGTATGAGAAGTTGAAAATCATCATACTTTTGTTTTTGGAGTACTGTAATCGAAGAAAAACAGTGATTTTTGTCACTTTTTGGTACTAAAACATCATTTTTTCGAGTTTTATCTATCCAATTTCCAGTTTCAATTGTAATTTTATTGAATTCTTGTCCAACCCAAATTGTCTCATCGTCGTATGACCAAAACTGCTCGACAAAATGAAATGTGTTGACTTGTTAGTGTCGGTGGAAAAGATTGTGAGATTTGTTGAGCGGGTCTCCCTTGCTATCACTTGGTGGACCCGAGCATGGGTGAAACGACTTTTTTGTTTGTTTCTACCATTAGGTTTTGAGAAACTGTATTAGTTTTGGTATGAGAAGTTGAAAATCATCATACTTTTGTTTTTGGAGTACTGTAATCGAAGAAAAACAGTGATTTTTGTCACTTTTTGGTACTAAAACATCATTTTTTCGAGTTTTATCTATCCAATTTCCAGTTTCAATTGTAATTTGATCGAATTCTTGTCCAACCCAAGTTGTCTCATCGTCGCATGACCAAAACTGCTCGACAAAATGAAATGTGTTGACTTGTTAGTGTCGGTGGAAAAGATTGTGAGATTTGTTGAGCGGGTCTCCCTTGCTATCACTTGGTGGACCCGAACATGGGTGAAACGACTTTTTTGTGTGTTTCTACCATCAGTTTTTGAGAAACTGTATTAGTTTTGGTATGAGAAGTTGAAAATCATCATACTTTTGTTTTTGGAGTACTGTAATCGAAGAAAAACAGTGATTTTTGTCACTTTTTGGTACTAAAACATCATTTTCTCGAGTTTTATCTGTCCAGTTTCCAGTTTCAATTGTAATTTGATCGAATTCTTGTCCAACCCATGTTGTCTCATCGTCGCATGACCAAAACTGCTCGACAAAATGAAATGTGTTGACTTGTTAGTGTCGGTGGAAAAGATTGTGAGATTTGTTGAGCGGGTCTCCCTTGCTATCACTTGGTGGACCCGAGCATGGGTGAAACGACTTTTTTGTTTGTTTCTACCATTAGGTTTTGAGAAACTGTATTAGTTTTGGTATGAGAAGTTGAAAATCATCATACTTTTGTTTTTGGAGTACTGTAATCGAAGAAAAACAGTGACTTTTGTCACTTTTTGGTACTAAAACATCATTTTCTCGAGTTTTATCTGTCCAGTTTCCAGTTTCAATTGTAATTTGATCGAATTCTGGTCCAACCCAAGTTGTCTCATCGTCGCATGACCAAAACTGCTCGACAAAATGAAATGTGTTGACTTGTTAGTGTCGGTGGAAAAGATTGTGAGATTTGTTGAGCGGGTCTCCCTTGCTATCACTTGGTGGACCCGAGCATGGGTGAAACGACTTTTTTGTTTGTTTCTACCATTAGGTTTTGAGAAACTGTATTAGTTTTGGTATGAGAAGTTGAAAATCATCATACTTTTGTTTTTGGAGTACTGTAATCGAAGAAAAACAGTGATTTTTGTCACTTTTTGGTACTAAAACATCATTTTTTCGAGTTTTATCTATCCAATTTCCAGTTTCAATTGTAATTTTATTGAGTTCTTGTCCAACCCAAATTGTCTCATCGTCGTATGACCAAAACTGCTCGACAAAATGAAATGTGTTGACTTGTTAGTGTCGGTGGAAAAGATTGTGAGATTTGTTGAGCGGGTCTCCCTTGCTATCACTTGGTGGACCCGAACATGGGTGAAACGACTTTTTTGTGTGTTTCTACCATCAGTTTTCGAGAAACTGTATTAGTTTTGGTATGAGAAGTTGAAAATCATCATACTTTTGTTTTTGGAGTACTGTAATCGAAGAAAAACAGTGATTTTTGTCACTTTTTGGTACTAAAACATCATTTTTTCGAGTTTTATCTATCCAATTTCCAGTTTCAATTGTAATTTTATTGAATTCTTGTCCAACCCAAATTGTCTCATCGTCGTATGACCAAAACTGCTCGACAAAATGAAATGTGTTGACTTGTTAGTGTCGGTGGAAAAGATTGTGAGATTTGTTGAGCGGGTCTCCCTTGCTATCACTTGGTGGACCCGAGCATGGGTGAAACGACTTTTTTGTTTGTTTCTACCATTAGGTTTTGAGAAACTGTATTAGTTTTGGTATGAGAAGTTGAAAATCATCATACTTTTGTTTTTGGAGTACTGCATTTTGTCGAGCAGTTTTGGTCATGCGACGATGAGACAACTTGGGTTGGACAAGAATTCGATCAAATTACCCAAAAATCACATAAGGCTATAGCCCATGGATTTTTTCGATTTTGGGTCCGGAAAAAAATGTTGAGATTTTGATTGGTATTAATAAGGAAACGTTCTAGAATCAGTATAAAGTTAGTCTGACGTGATTCTGAGCCTTCGTTTGGCTGTTACAGTACTTCAAATTTGGTGTACCCCTAGGCAACCATCACCCTCTGTAACTCGAAGAAACTGATCGAAAGAGCCTCCAATTTGTGATTCCGTTGTTCTCCAACACTTTAGAAATGATATTAGACCTCTTCCAAGACATTCGGAGACACAAAATTTTTGACCCCAAAAATCACATAAGGCTATAGCCCATGGATTTTTTCGATTTTGGGTCCGGAAAAAATGTTGAGATTTTGATTGGTATCAATAAGGAAACGTTCTAGAATCAGTATAAAGTTAGTCTGACGTGATTCTGAGCCTTCGTTTGGCTGTTACAGTACTTCAAATTTGGTGTACCCCTAGGCAACCATCACCCTCTGTAACTCGAAGAAACTGATCGAAAGAGCCTCCAATTTGTGATTCCGTTGTTCTCCCAACACTTTAGAAATGATTTCCATTAGGTTCCGAGTGATTCGGAGACACAAAATTTTTGACCCCAAAAATCACATAAGGCTATAGCCCATGGATTTTTTCGATTTTGGGTCCGGAAAAAAATGTTGATATTTTGATTGGTATTAATAAGGAAACGTTCTAGAATCAGTATAAAGTTAGTCTGACGTGATTTTGAGCCTTCGTTTGGCTGTTACAGTACTTCAAATTTGGTGTACCCCTAGGCAACCATCACCCTCTGTAACTCGAAAAAACTGATCGAAACAGCCTCCAATTTGTGATTCCGTTGTTCTCCAACACTTTAGAAATGATATTAGACCTCTTCCAAGACATTCGGAGACACAAAATTTTTGACCCCAAAAATCACATAAGGCTATAGCCCATGGATTTTTTCGATTTTGGGTCCAGAAAAAAATGTTGACATTTTGATTGGTATTAATCAGAAAACGTTCTAGAATCAGAATAAAGTTAGTCTGACGTGATTCTGAGCCTTCGTTTGGCTGTTACAGTACTTCAAATTTGGTGTACCCCTAGGCAACCATCACCCTCTGTAACTCGAAGAAACTGATCGAAAGAGCCTCCAATTTGTGATTCCGTTGTTCTCCAACACTTTAGAAATGATTTCCATTAGGTTCCGAGTGATTCGGAGACACAAAATTTTTGACCCCAAAAATCACATAAGGCTATAGCCCATGGATTTTTTCGATTTTGGGTCCGGAAAAAAATGTTGAGATTTTGATTGGTATTAATCAGGAAACGTTCTAGAATCAGAATAAAGTTAGTCTGACGTGATTCTGAGCCTTCGTTTGGCTGTTACAGTACTTCAAATTTGGTGTACCCCCAGGCAACCATCACCCTCTGTAACTCGAAGAAACTGATCGAAACAGCCTCCAATTTGTGATTCCGTTGTTCTCCAACACTTTAGAAATGATATTAGACCTCTTCCAAGACATTCGGAGACACAAAATTTTTGACCCCAAAAATCACATAAGGCTATAGCCCATGGATTTTTTCGATTTTGGGTCCAGAAAAAAATGTTGACATTTTGATTGGTATTAATCAGAAAACGTTCTAGAATCAGAATAAAGTTAGTCTGACGTGATTCTGAGCCTTCGTTTGGCTGTTACAGTACTTCAAATTTGGTGTACCCCTAGGCAACCATCACCCTCTGTAACTCGAAGAAACTGATCGAAAGAGCCTCCAATTTGTGATTCCGTTGTTCTCCAACACTTTAGAAATGATATTAGACCTCTTCCAAGACATTCGGAGACACAAAATTTTTGACCCCAAAAATCACATAAGGCTATAGCCCATGGATTTTTTCGATTTTGGGTCCAGAAAAAAATGTTGACATTTTGATTGGTATTAATCAGAAAACGTTCTAGAATCAGAATAAAGTTAGTCTGACGTGATTCTGAGCCTTCGTTTGGCTGTTACAGTACTTCAAATTTGGTGTACCCCTAGGCAACCATCACCCTCTGTAACTCGAAGAAACTGATCGAAAGAGCCTCCAATTTGTGATTCCGTTGTTCTCCAACACTTTAGAAATGATTTCCATTAGGTTCCGAGTGATTCGGAGACACAAAATTTTTGACCCCAAAAATCACATAAGGCTATAGCCCATGGATTTTTTCGATTTTGGGTCCGGAAAAAAATGTTGAGATTTTGATTGGTATTAATCAGGAAACGTTCTAGAATCAGAATAAAGTTAGTCTGACGTGATTCTGAGCCTTCGTTTGGCTGTTACAGTACTTCAAATTTGGTGTACCCCCAGGCAACCATCACCCTCTGTAACTCGAAACTGAGAAACAGCCTCCAATTTGTGATTCCGTTGTTCTCCAACACAGACCTCTTCCAAGACATTCGGAGACAAAAATTTTGTGTCTCCGAATCACTCGGAACCTAATGGAAATCATTTCTAAAGTGTTGAATCACAAATTGGCTCTTTTCAGTTTCTTCCAGAGGGTGATGGTTGCCTAGGGGTACACCAAATTTGAAGTACTGTAACAGCCAAACGAAGGCTCAGAATCACGTCAGACTAACTTTATACTGATTCTAGAACGTTTCCTTATTGATACCAATCAAAATCTCAACATTTTTTCCGGACCCAAAATCGAAAAAATCCATGGGCTATAGCCTTATGTGATTTTTGGGGTCAAAAATTTTGTGTCTCCGAATCACTCGGAACCTAATGGAAATTATTTCTAAAGTGTCGGAGAACAACGGAATCACAAATTGGAGGCTCTTTCGATCAGTTTCTTCGAGTTACAGAGGGTGATGGTTGCCTAGGGGTACACCAAATTTGAAGTACTGTAACAGCCAAACGAAGGCTCAGAATCACGTCAGACTAACTTTATACTGATTCTAGAACGTTTCCTTATTAATACCAATCAAAATCTCAACATTTTTTTCCGGACCCAAAATCGAAAAAATCCATGGGCTATAGCCTTATGTGATTTTTGGGGTCAAAAATTTTGTGTCTCCGAATGTCTTGGAAGAGGTCTAATATCATTTCTAAAGTGTTGGAGAACAACGGAATCACAAATTGGAGGCTGTTTCGATCAGTTTCTTCGAGTTACAGAGGGTGATGGTTGCCTGGGGGTACACCAAATTTGAAGTACTGTAACAGCCAAACGAAGGCTCAGAATCACGTCAGACTAACTTTATTCTGATTCTAGAACGTTTCCTGATTAATACCAATCAAAATCTCAACATTTTTTTCCGGACCCAAAATCGAAAAAATCCATGGGCTATAGCCTTATGTGATTTTTGGGGTCAAAAATTTTGTGTCTCCGAATCACTCGGAACCGGGTCAAAAATTTTGTGTCTCCGAATCACTCGGAACCTAATGGAAATCATTTCTAAAGTGTTGGAGAACAACGGAATCACAAATTGGAGGCTCTTTCGATCAGTTTTTTCGAGTTACAGAGGGTGATGGTTGCCTAGGGGTACACCAAATTTGAAGTACTGTAACAGCCAAACGAAGGCTCAGAATCACGTCAGACTAACTTTATTCTGATTCTAGAACGTTTCCTGATTAATACCAATCAAAATCTCAACATTTTTTTCCGGACCCAAAATCGAAAAAATCCATGGGCTATAGCCTTATGTGATTTTTGGGGTCAAAAATTTTGTGTCTCCGAATGTCTTGGAAGAGGTCTAATATCATTTCTAAAGTGTTGGAGAACAACGGAATCACAAATTGGAGGCTCTTTCGATCAGTTTTTTCGAGTTACAGAGGGTGATGGTTGCCTAGGGGTACACCAAATTTGAAGTACTGTAACAGCCAAACGAAGGCTCAGAATCACGTCAGACTAACTTTATTCTGATTCTAGAACGTTTCCTGAATAATACCAATCAAAATATCAACATTTTTTTCCGGACCCAAAATCGAAAAAATCCATGGGCTATAGCCTTATGTGATTTTTGGGGTCAAAAATTTTGTATCTCCGAATCACTCGGAACCTAATGGAAATCATTTCTAAAGTGTTGGAGATCAACGGAATCACAAATTGGAGGCTCTTTCGATCAGTTTCTTCGAGTTACAGAGGGTGATGGTTGCCTAGGGGTACACCAAATTTGAAGTACTGTAACAGCCAAACGAAGGCTCAGAATCACGTCAGACTAACTTTATTCTGATTCTAGAACGTTTCCTGATTAATACCAATCAAAATCTCAACATTTTTTTCCGGACCCAAAATCGAAAAAATCCATGGGCTATAGCCTTATGTGATTTTTGGGGTCAAAAATTTTGTGTCTCCGAATGTCTTGGAAGAGGTCTAATATCATTTCTAAAGTGTTGGAGAACAACGGAATCACAAATTGGAGGCTCTTTCGATCAGTTTCTTCGAGTTACAGAGGGTGATGGTTGCCTAGGGGTACACCAAATTTGAAGTACTGTAACAGCCAAACGAAGGCTCAGAATCACGTCAGACTAACTTTATTCTGATTCTAGAACGTTTCCTGATTATTACCAATCAAAATATCAACATTTTTTTCCGGACCCAAAATCGAAAAAATCCATGGGCTATAGCCTTATGTGATTTTTGGGGTCAAAAATTTTGTGTCTCCGAATGTCTTGGAAGAGGTCTAATATCATTTCTAAAGTGTTGGAGAACAACGGAATCACAAATTGGAGGCTCTTTCGATCAGTTTCTTCGAGTTACAGAGGGTGATGGTTGCCTAGGGGTACACCAAATTTGAAGTACTGTAACAGCCAAACGAAGGCTCAGAATCACGTCAGACTAACTTTATTCTTATTCTAGAACGTTTCCTGATTAATACCAATCAAAATCTCAACATTTTTTTCCGGACCCAAAATCGAAAAAATCCATGGGCTATAGCCTTATGTGATTTTTGGGGTCAAAAATTTTGTATCTCCGAATCACTCGGAACCTAATGGAAATCATTTCTAAAGTGTTGGAGAACAACGGAATCACAAATTGGAGGCTCTTTCGATCAGTTTCTTCGAGTTACAGAGGGTGATGGTTGCCTAGGGGTACACCAAATTTGAAGTACTGTAACAGCAAAACGAAGGCTCAGAATCACGTCAGACTAACTTTATTCTGATTCTAGAACGTTTCCTGATTAATACCAATCAAAATCTCAACATTTTTTTCCGGACCCAAAATCGAAAAAAATCCATGGGCTATAGCCTTATGTGATTTTTGGGGTCAAAAATTTTGTGTCTCCGAATGTCTTGGAAGAGGTCTAATATCATTTCTAAAGTGTTGGAGAACAACGGAATCACAAATTGGAGGCTCTTTCGATCAGTTTCTTCGAGTTACAGAGGGTGATGGTTGCCTAGGGGTACACCAAATTTGAAGTACTGTAACAGCCAAACGAAGGCTCAGAATCACGTCAGACTAACTTTATACTGATTCTAGAACGTTTCCTTATTAATACCAATCAAAATCTCAACATTTTTTTCCGGACCCAAAATCGAAAAAATCCATGGGCTATAGCCTTATGTGATTTTTGGGGTCAAAAATTTTGTGTCTCCGAATGTCTTGGAAGAGGTCTAATATTATTTCTAAAGTGTTGGAGAACAACGGAATCACAAATTGGAGGCTCTTTCGATCAGTTTCTTCGAGTTACAGAGGGTGATGGTTGCCTAGGGGTACACCAAATTTGAAGTACTGTAACAGCCAAACGAAGGCTCAGAATCACGTCAGACTAACTTTATACTGATTCTAGAACGTTTCCTTATTAATACCAATCAAAATCTCAACATTTTTTTTCCGGACCCAAAATCGAAAAAATCCATGGGCTATAGCCTTATGTGATTTTTGGGGTCAAAAATTTTGTGTCTCCGAATGTCTTGGAAGAGGTCTAATATCATTTCTAAAGTGTTGGAGAACAACGGAATCACAAATTGGAGGCTCTTTCGATCAGTTTCTTCGAGTTACAGAGGGTGATGGTTGCCTAGGGGTACACCAAATTTGAAGTACTGTAACAGCCAAACGAAGGCTCAGAATCACGTCAGACTAACTTTATACTGATTCTAGAACGTTTCCTTATTAATACCAATCAAAATCTCAACATTTTTTTCCGGACCCAAAATCGAAAAAATGCATGGGCTATAGCCTTATGTGATTTTTGGGGTCAAAAATTTTGTGTCTCCGAATGTCTTGGAAGAGGTCTAATATCATTTCTAAAGTGTTGGAGAACAACGGAATCACAAATTGGAGGCTCTTTCGATCAGTTTCTTCGAGTTACAGAGGGTGATGGTTGCCTAGGGGTACACCAAATTTGAAGTACTGTAACAGCCAAACGAAGGCTCAGAATCACGTCAGACTAACTTTATACTGATTCTAGAACGTTTCCTTATTAATACCAATCAAAATCTCAACATTTTTTTCCGGACCCAAAATCGAAAAAATCCATGGGCTATAGCCTTATGTGATTTTTGGGGTCAAAAATTTTGTGTCTCCGAATGTCTTGGAAGAGGTCTAATATCATTTCTAAAGTGTTGGAGAACAACGGAATCACAAATTGGAGGCTCTTTCGATCAGTTTCTTCGAGTTACAGAGGGTGATGGTTGCCTAGGGGTACACCAAATTTGAAGTACTGTAACAGCCAAACGAAGGCTCAGAATCACGTCAGACTAACTTTATACTGATTCTAGAACGTTTCCTTATTAATACCAATCAAAATCTCAACATTTTTTTCCGGACCCAAAATCGAAAAAATCCATGGGCTATAGCCTTATGTGATTTTTGGGGTCAAAAATTTTGTGTCTCCGAATGTCTTGGAAGAGGTCTAATATCATTTCTAAAGTGTTGGAGAACAACGGAATCACAAATTGGAGGCTCTTTCGATCAGTTTCTTCGAGTTACAGAGGGTGATGGTTGCCTAGGGGTACACCAAATTTGAAGTACTGTAACAGCCAAACGAAGGCTCAGAATCACGTCAGACTAACTTTATACTGATTCTAGAACGTTTCCTTATTAATACCAATCAAAATCTCAACATTTTTTTCCGGACCCAAAATCGAAAAAATGCATGGGCTATAGCCTTATGTGATTTTTGGGGTCAAAAATTTTGTGTCTCCGAATGTCTTGGAAGAGGTCTAATATCATTTCTAAAGTGTTGGAGAACAACGGAATCACAAATTGGAGGCTCTTTCGATCAGTTTCTTCGAGTTACAGAGGGTGATGGTTGCCTAGGGGTACACCAAATTTGAAGTACTGTAACAGCCAAACGAAGGCTCAGAATCACGTCAGACTAACTTTATACTGATTCTAGAACGTTTCCTTATTAATACCAATCAAAATCTCAACATTTTTTTTCCGGACCCAAAATCGAAAAAATCCATGGGCTATAGCCTTATGTGATTTTTGGGGTCAAAAATTTTGTGTCTCCGAATGTCTTGGAAGAGGTCTAATATCATTTCTAAAGTGTTGGAGAACAACGGAATCACAAATTGGAGGCTCTTTCGATCAGTTTCTTCGAGTTACAGAGGGTGATGGTTGCCTAGGGGTACACCAAATTTGAAGTACTGTAACAGCCAAACGAAGGCTCAGAATCACGTCAGACTAACTTTATACTGATTCTAGAACGTTTCCTTATTAATACCAATCAAAATCTCAACATTTTTTTCCGGACCCAAAATCGAAAAAATGCATGGGCTATAGCCTTATGTGATTTTTGGGGTCAAAAATTTTGTGTCTCCGAATGTCTTGGAAGAGGTCTAATATCATTTCTAAAGTGTTGGAGAACAACGGAATCACAAATTGGAGGCTCTTTCGATCAGTTTCTTCGAGTTACAGAGGGTGATGGTTGCCTAGGGGTACACCAAATTTGAAGTACTGTAACAGCCAAACGAAGGCTCAGAATCACGTCAGACTAACTTTATACTGATTCTAGAACGTTTCCTTATTAATACCAATCAAAATCTCAACATTTTTTTCCGGACCCAAAATCGAAAAAATCCATGGGCTATAGCCTTATGTGATTTTTGGGGTCAAAAATTTTGTGTCTCCGAATCACTCGGAACCTAATGGAAATCATTTCTAAAGTGTTGGAGAACAACGGAATCACAAATTGGAGGCTCTTTCGATCAGTTTCTTCGAGTTACAGAGGGTGATGGTTGCCTAGGGGTACACCAAATTTGAAGTACTGTAACAGCAAAACGAAGGCTCAGAATCACGTCAGACTAACTTTATTCTGATTCTAGAACGTTTCCTGATTAATACCAATCAAAATCTCAACATTTTTTTCCGGACCCAAAATCGAAAAAATCCATGGGCTATAGCCTTATGTGATTTTTGGGGTCAAAAATTTTGTGTCTCCGAATCACTCGGAACCTAATGGAAATCATTTCTAAAGTGTTGGAGAACAACGGAATCACAAATTGGAGGCTCTTTCGATCAGTTTCTTCGAGTTACAGAGGGTGATGGTTGCCTAGGGGTACACCAAATTTGAAGTACTGTAACAGCAAAACGAAGGCTCAGAATCACGTCAGACTAACTTTATTCTGATTCTAGAACGTTTCCTGATTAATACCAATCAAAATCTCAACATTTTTTTCCGGACCCAAAATCGAAAAAATCCATGGGCTATAGCCTTATGTGATTTTTGGGGTCAAAAATTTTGTGTCTCCGAATGTCTTGGAAGAGGTCTAATATCATTTCTAAAATGTTGGAGAACAACGGAATCACAAATTGGAGGCTGTTTCGATCAGTTTCTTCGAGTTACAGAGGGTGATGGTTGCCTAGGGGTACACCAAATTTGAAGTACTGTAACAGCAAAACGAAGGCTCAGAATCACGTCAGACTAACTTTATTCTGATTCTAGAACGTTTCCTGATTAATACCAATCAAAATCTCAACATTTTTTTCCGGACCCAAAATCGAAAATATCCATGGGCTATAGCCTTATGTGATTTTTGGGGTCAAAAATTTTGTGTCTCCGAATGTCTTGGAAGAGGTCTAATATCATTTCTAAAATGTTGGAGAACAACGGAATCACAAATTGGAGGCTCTTTCGATCAGTTTCTTCGAGTTACAGAGGGTGATGGTTGCCTAGGGGTACACCAAATTTGAAGTACTGTAACAGCCAAACGAAGGCTCAGAATCACGTCAGACTAACTTTATTCTGATTCTAGAACGTTTCCTTATTGATACCAATCAAAATCTCAACATTTTTTCCGGACCCAAAATCGAAAAAATCCATGGGCTATAGCCTTATGTGATTTTTGGGGTCAAAAATTTTGTGTCTCCGAATCACTCGGAACCTAATGGAAATCATTTCTAAAGTGTTGGAGAACAACGGAATCACAAATTGGAGGCTCTTTCGATCAGTTTCTTCGAGTTACAGAGGGTGATGGTTGCCTAGGGGTACACCAAATTTGAAGTACTGTAACAGCCAAACGAAGGCTCAGAATCACGTCAGACTAACTTTATTCTGATTCTAGAACGTTTCCTGATTAATACCAATCAAAATCTCAACATTTTTTTCCGGACCCAAAATCGAAAAAAATCCATGGGCTATAGCCTTATGTGATTTTTGGGGTCAAAAATTTTGTGTCTCCGAATCACTCGGAACCTAATGGAAATTAATTTCTAAAGTGTTGGAGAACAACGGAATCACAAATTGGAGGCTCTTTCGATCAGTTTCTTCGAGTTACAGAGGGTGATGGTTGCCTAGGGGTACACCAAATTTGAAGTACTGTAACAGCCAAACGAAGGCTCAGAATCACGTCAGACTAACTTTATACTGATTCTAGAACGTTTCCTTATTAATACCAATCAAAATCTCAACATTTTTTTCCGGACCCAAAATCGAAAAAATGCATGGGCTATAGCCTTATGTGATTTTTGGGGTCAAAAATTTTGTGTCTCCGAATGTCTTGGAAGAGGTCTAATATCATTTCTAAAGTGTTGGAGAACAACGGAATCACAAATTGGAGGCTCTTTCGATCAGTTTCTTCGAGTTACAGAGGGTGATGGTTGCCTAGGGGTACACCAAATTTGAAGTACTGTAACAGCCAAACGAAGGCTCAGAATCACGTCAGACTAACTTTATACTGATTCTAGAACGTTTCCTTATTAATACCAATCAAAATCTCAACATTTTTTTTCCGGACCCAAAATCGAAAAAATCCATGGGCTATAGCCTTATGTGATTTTTGGGGTCAAAAATTTTGTGTCTCCGAATGTCTTGGAAGAGGTCTAATATCATTTCTAAAGTGTTGGAGAACAACGGAATCACAAATTGGAGGCTCTTTCGATCAGTTTCTTCGAGTTACAGAGGGTGATGGTTGCCTAGGGGTACACCAAATTTGAAGTACTGTAACAGCCAAACGAAGGCTCAGAATCACGTCAGACTAACTTTATACTGATTCTAGAACGTTTCCTTATTAATACCAATCAAAATCTCAACATTTTTTTCCGGACCCAAAATCGAAAAAATGCATGGGCTATAGCCTTATGTGATTTTTGGGGTCAAAAATTTTGTGTCTCCGAATGTCTTGGAAGAGGTCTAATATCATTTCTAAAGTGTTGGAGAACAACGGAATCACAAATTGGAGGCTCTTTCGATCAGTTTCTTCGAGTTACAGAGGGTGATGGTTGCCTAGGGGTACACCAAATTTGAAGTACTGTAACAGCAAAACGAAGGCTCAGAATCACGTCAGACTAACTTTATTCTGATTCTAGAACGTTTCCTGATTAATACCAATCAAAATCTCAACATTTTTTTCCGGACCCAAAATCGAAAAAATCCATGGGCTATACGGACCCAAAATCGAAAAAATCCATGGGCTATAGCCTTATGTGATTTTTGGGGTCAAAAATTTTGTGTCTCCGAATGTCTTGGAAGAGGTCTAATATCATTTCTAAAATGTTGGAGAACAACGGAATCACAAATTGGAGGCTGTTTCGATCAGTTTCTTCGAGTTACAGAGGGTGATGGTTGCCTAGGGGTACACCAAATTTGAAGTACTGTAACAGCAAAACGAAGGCTCAGAATCACGTCAGACTAACTTTATTCTGATTCTAGAACGTTTCCTGATTAATACCAATCAAAATCTCAACATTTTTTTCCGGACCCAAAATCGAAAATATCCATGGGCTATAGCCTTATGTGATTTTTGGGGTCAAAAATTTTGTGTCTCCGAATGTCTTGGAAGAGGTCTAATATCATTTCTAAAATGTTGGAGAACAACGGAATCACAAATTGGAGGCTCTTTCGATCAGTTTCTTCGAGTTACAGAGGGTGATGGTTGCCTACTCCATAATTAAAACGTTGGATATTTGTCGACATTTTATCGGTGATTTGCAAAAATCCGACACTTTGTCTACTATTTGGGCCAACTTGCATGCGAGGGGCCTGAAATCGACGTTTTCAACGCATTTTCCCGACGCAACGCGAGTCGTTCTGGAATACCTCCGCATCTTTCTCTCTGTCTCTTACTCTCTCATCGAAACGACACGCCAGCTGACACTCGTTTTTCTTTTTTTTTTTCATTCTGTCATCGTTCTCTCTACTTGTTTGGGTCTTTGATTTCATTTGTTTTAGTCTGTATAATCAAGAAAATAATTTTTTGAAGTGAATTGTTTCATTTAGATTTAGTAAAATCCTTAGAATCTTCGTTTTTTCAAACAAAGAATTTAGGCCAAGTTTGAGAGTTTATATTTCAGAATTTTTGATTTGTTAAACACGTCTATTTCACTATTTTGTAGCTCATGTCAAAATATCAAAGAGAACAGCATCCCCCACCTTGTAGCATCCCCCACCTTTGTTCCGACTTCTTACAGTTGTAATTTTCAGAAACGTCGCAGACCTGGTCAACCCGATAATGGGACCACTGTGACATACGAAGGAGTACGGTGGAAATGTGAAGCCGTTTAGATGGAAAAGCTGCCGAGAGAACTCACTTGGTTGAACAGGTATTTTTTGCTTTCTTCAAAATTTATATGGGAAATTGCTCGAAAATTTTGAAAACTGCGCCTCATCTGATGAATTTTCATTATTCTACCACAAAATTTTATATTAAGATGATGGATCACACAAGAAGAGAGTTCGGCTTTTTCCACAAGCTGTACAGGGAGATCGAGAGGCATATCGTTCATAGGTGATTTTTTCTGTTAATAGTTTATTATCACTCTCACGAGCCAAGAATATCAAAATCAATTTCAACCTAAGATTACGCAGATTTACCCGCCTTTCAGACATTATTACACTGCGCTGACATTGTTGGAGAATACGAAGCGAGTTTCTGATTGCTTGAAGAATCAGCAACGTAATGGTGAGTATTCTATTTGATGAAGCTAGTGATAATATCAAAACTCCGAAAAAGAAAGAGAGTGAGCGAGAGAGAGAGAGGGAGACTGTGTGTGAGAGTTAAAGATGGAGGAAGAGAGGGAGAGAGAAAGAAAGAGAAAAAAAAAGAGAGAGAGTTGGTATAATTATCAGTTTTTCTCTTTTTCAGCTTTCCTGTACCAACTTGTCGGCCGTCTCGCAACCCAATTAGTGAAGAACAATGAACCAGCGCATGTTATCAGAGATGTATCTGGAACGGGAGCATCTAGCATTACCCCTATTGACTTCGTGAGTTTTTATTTGATTCTGCAAGCGTTTTATCGAAACTGTTTTTGCTTTATTCTCGGTATAATTTGCTTAATTCGTACAGTGAAAAAGTAAAAAAGAGCCGAAGTTCATCAATCCATCGTCGTTTTCAGAATCGATCGCACTATTCAGACACCTTTGAAGTACCAAAACTCTCAATCCGTCAACCTCTGAAGGTCTCATATGAGAAGTTGAAAGAGTGTGTTCACCAAAGAGTAAGTCCTTATCCTCTATGTAAATTTATTTTTTGTCTTTCTCTCTATCTCTCTCTCTTTTCTCCGTGCATTTTTGCTGTTGTTCATGTATCTTATTGTCTATTGAATAAATGTGATTGGAATAATTCTTATTGATTGGGGGCGTGGCCGAAAACGTCGTGTGAGCGCAACGAACCCCTGGCCGGTGGATGAAAGATTGTCGATGTTTTCGCGACGTTTTCAACGCGCTATAGTAGCACGACACGAGACGCTATGAAATGTCGACAAATATCCAACGTTTTAGTTATGGAGTAGGGGTACACCAAATTTGAAGTACTGTAACAGCCAAACGAAGGCTCAGAATCACGTCAGACTAACTTTATTCTGATTCTAGAACGTTTCCTGATTAATACCAATCAAAATCTCAACATTTTTTTCCGGACCCAAAATCGAAAAAAATCCATGGGCTATAGCCTTATGTGATTTTTGGGGTCAAAAATTTTGTGTCTCCGAATCACTCGGAACCTAATGGAAATTAATTTCTAAAGTGTTGGAGAACAACGGAATCACAAATTGGAGGCTCTTTCGATCAGTTTCTTCGAGTTACAGAGGGTGATGGTTGCCTAGGGGTACACCAAATTTGAAGTACTGTAACAGCAAAACGAAGGCTCAGAATCACGTCAGACTAACTTTATTCTGATTCTAGAACGTTTCCTGATTAATACCAATCAAAATCTCAACATTTTTTTCCGGACCCAAAATCGAAAAAATCCATGGGCTATAGCCTTATGTGATTTTTGGGATCAAAAATTTTGTGTCTCCGAATGTCTTGGAAGAGGTCTAATATCATTTCTAAAATGTTGGAGAACAACGGAATCACAAATTGGAGGCTCTTTCGATCAGTTTCTTCGAGTTACAGAGGGTGATGGTTGCCTAGGGGTACACCAAATTTGAAGTACTGTAACAGCCAAACGAAGGCTCAGAATCACGTCAGACTAACTTTATACTGATTCTAGAACGTTTCCTTATTGATACCAATCAAAATCTCAACATTTTTTTCCGGACCCAAAATCGAAAAAATCCATGGGCTATAGCCTTATGTGATTTTTGGGGTCAAAAATTTTGTGTCTCCGAATGTCTTGGAAGAGGTCTAATATCATTTCTAAAATGTTGGAGAACAACGGAATCACAAATTGGAGGCTCTTTCGATCAGTTTCTTCGAGTTACAGAGGGTGATGGTTGCCTAGGGGTACACCAAATTTGAAGTACTGTAACAGCCAAACGAAGGCTCAGAATCACGTCAGACTAACTTTATTCTGATTCTAGAACGTTTCCTGATTAATACCAATCAAAATCTCAACATTTTTTTCCGGACCCAAAATCGAAAAAAATCCATGGGCTATAGCCTTATGTGATTTTTGGGGTCAAAAATTTTGTGTCTCCGAATCACTCGGAACCTAATGGAAATCATTTCTAAAGTGTTGGAGAACAACGGAATCACAAATTGGAGGCTCTTTCGATCAGTTTCTTCGAGTTACAGAGGGTGATGGTTGCCTAGGGGTACACCAAATTTGAAGTACTGTAACAGCAAAACGAAGGCTCAGAATCACGTCAGACTAACTTTATTCTGATTCTAGAACGTTTCCTGATTAATACCAATCAAAATCTCAACATTTTTTTCCGGACCCAAAATCGAAAAAATCCATGGGCTATAGCCTTATGTGATTTTTGGGGTCAAAAATTTTGTGTCTCCGAATGTCTTGGAAGAGGTTTAATATCATTTCTAAAATGTTGGAGAACAACGGAATCACAAATTGGAGACTCTTTCGATCAGTTTCTTCGAGTTACAGAGGGTGATGGTTGCCTAGGGGTACACCAAATTTGAAGTACTGTAACAGCCAAACGAAGGCTCAGAATCACGTCAGACTAACTTTATTCTGATTCTAGAACGTTTCCTGATTAATACCAATCAAAATCTCAACATTTTTTTCCGGACCCAAAATCGAAAAAATCCATGGGCTATAGCCTTATGTGATTTTTGGGGTCAAAAATTTTGTGTCTCCGAATGTCTTGGAAGAGGTCTAATATCATTTCTAAAATGTTGGAGAACAACGGAATCACAAATTGGAGACTCTTTCGATCAGTTTCTTCGAGTTACAGAGGGTGATGGTTGCCTAGGGGTACACCAAATTTGAAGTACTGTAACAGCCAAACGAAGGCTCAGAATCACGTCAGACTAACTTTATTCTGATTCTAGAACGTTTCCTGATTAATACCAATCAAAATCTTAACATTTTTTTCCGGACCCAAAATCGAAAAAATCCATGGGCTATAGCCTTATGTGATTTTTGAGGTCAAAAATTTTGTGTCTCCGAATGTCTTGGAAGAGGTCTAATATCATTTCTAAAGTGTTGGAGAACAACGGAATCACAAATTGGAGGCTCTTTCGATCAGTTTCTTCGAGTTACAGAGGGTGATGGTTGCCTAGGGGTACACCAAATTTGAAGTACTGTAACAGCAAAACGAAGGCTCAGAATCACGTCAGACTAACTTTATTCTGATTTTAGAACGTTTCCTGATTAATACCAATCAAAATCTCAACATTTTTTTCCGGACCCAAAATCGAAAAAATCCATGGGCTATAGCCTTATGTGATTTTTGGGGTCAAAAATTTTGTGTCTCCGAATGTCTTGGAAGAGGTCTGATATCATTTCTAAAGTGTTGGAGAACAACGGAATCACAAATTGGAGGCTCTTTCGATCAGTTTCTTCGAGTTACAGAGGGTGATGGTTGCCTAGGGGTACACCAAATTTGAAGTACTGTAACAGCCAAACGAAGGCTCAGAATCACGTCAGACTAACTTTATACTGATTCTAGAACGTTTCCTTATTAATACCAATCAAAATCTCAACATTTTTTCCGGACCCAAAATCGAAAAAATCCATGGGCTATAGCCTTATGTGATTTTTGGGGTCAAAAATTTTGTGTCTCCGAATGTCTTGGAAGAGGTCTGATATCATTTCTAAAGTGTTGGAGAACAACGGAATCACAAATTGGAGGCTCTTTCGATCAGTTTCTTCGAGTTACAGAGGGTGATGGTTGCCTAGGGGTACACCAAATTTGAAGTACTGTAACAGCCAAACGAAGGCTCAGAATCACGTCAGACTAACTTTATACTGATTCTAGAACGTTTCCTTATTAATACCAATCAAAATCTCAACATTTTTTTCCGGACCCAAAATCGAAAAAATCCATGGGCTATAGCCTTATGTGATTTTTGGGGTCAAAAATTTTGTGTCTCCGAATCACTCGGAACCTAATGGAAATCATTTCTAAAGTGTTGGAGAACAACGGAATCACAAATTGGAGGCTCTTTCGATCAGTTTCTTCGAGTTACAGAGGGTGATGGTTGCCTAGGGGTACACCAAATTTGAAGTACTGTAACAGCAAAACGAAGGCTCAGAATCACGTCAGACTAACTTTATTCTGATTCTAGAACGTTTCCTGATTAATACCAATCAAAATCTCAACATTTTTTTCCGGACCCAAAATCGAAAAAATCCATGGGCTATAGCCTTATGTGATTTTTGGGGTCAAAAATTTTGTGTCTCCGAATGTCTTGGAAGAGGTTTAATATCATTTCTAAAATGTTGGAGAACAACGGAATCACAAATTGGAGACTCTTTCGATCAGTTTCTTCGAGTTACAGAGGGTGATGGTTGCCTAGGGGTACACCAAATTTGAAGTACTGTAACAGCCAAACGAAGGCTCAGAATCACGTCAGACTAACTTTATTCTGATTCTAGAACGTTTCCTGATTAATACCAATCAAAATCTCAACATTTTTTTCCGGACCCAAAATCGAAAAAATCCATGGGCTATAGCCTTATGTGATTTTTGGGGTCAAAAATTTTGTGTCTCCGAATGTCTTGGAAGAGGTCTAATATCATTTCTAAAATGTTGGAGAACAACGGAATCACAAATTGGAGACTCTTTCGATCAGTTTCTTCGAGTTACAGAGGGTGATGGTTGCCTAGGGGTACACCAAATTTGAAGTACTGTAACAGCCAAACGAAGGCTCAGAATCACGTCAGACTAACTTTATTCTGATTCTAGAACGTTTCCTTATTAATACCAATCAAAATCTCAACAATTTTTTCCGGACCCAAAATCGAAAAAATCCATGGGCTATAGCCTTATGTGATTTTTGGGGTCAAAAATTTTGTGTCTCCGAATCACTCGGAACCTAATGGAAATCATTTCTAAAGTGTTGGAGAACAACGGAATCACAAATTGGAGGCTCTTTCGATCAGTTTCTTCGAGTTACAGAGGGTGATGGTTGCCTAGGGGTACACCAAATTTGAAGTACTGTAACAGCAAAACGAAGGCTCAGAATCACGTCAGACTAACTTTATTCTGATTCTAGAACGTTTCCTGATTAATACCAATCAAAATCTCAACATTTTTTTCCGGACCCAAAATCGAAAAAATCCATGGGCTATAGCCTTATGTGATTTTTGGGGTCAAAAATTTTGTGTCTCCGAATCACTCGGAACCTAATGGAAATCATTCTAAAGTGTTGGAGAACAACGGAATCACAAATTGGAGGCTCTTTCGATCAGTTTCTTCGAGTTACAGAGGGTGATGGTTGCCTAGGGGTACACCAAATTTGAAGTACTGTAACAGTCAAAAATTTTGTGTCTCCGAATGTCTTGGAAGAGGTCTAATATCATTTCTAAAGTGTTGGAGAACAACGGAATCACAAATTGGAGGCTCTTTCGATCAGTTTCTTCGAGTTACAGAGGGTGATGGTTGCCTAGGGGTACACCAAATTTGAAGTACTGTAACAGCAAAACGAAGGCTCAGAATCACGTCAGACTAACTTTATTCTGATTCTAGAACGTTTCCTGATTAATACCAATCAAAATCTCAACATTTTTTTCCGGACCCAAAATCGAAAAAATCCATGGGCTATAGCCTTATGTGATTTTTGGGGTCAAAAATTTTGTGTCTCCGAATGTCTTGGAAGAGGTCTAATATCATTTCTAAAGTGTTGGAGAACAACGGAATCACAAATCGGAGGCTCTTTCGATCAGTTTCTTCGAGTTACAGAGGGTGATGGTTGCCTAGGGGTACACCAAATTTGAAGTACTGTAACAGCAAAACGAAGGCTCAGAATCACGTCAGACTAACTTTATTCTGATTCTAGAACGTTTCCTGATTAATACCAATCAAAATCTCAACATTTTTTTCCGGACCCAAAATCGAAAAAATCCATGGGCTATAGCCTTATGTGATTTTTGGGGTCAAAAATTTTGTGTCTCCGAATGTCTTGGAAGAGGTCTAATATCATTTCTAAAGTGTTGGAGAACAACGGAATCACAAATCGGAGGCTCTTTCGATCAGTTTCTTCGAGTTACAGAGGGTGATGGTTGCCTAGGGGTACACCAAATTTGAAGTACTGTAACAGCAAAACGAAGGCTCAGAATCACGTCAGACTAACTTTATTCTGATTCTAGAACGTTTCCTGATTAATACCAATCAAAATCTCAGAATTTTTTCCGGACCCAAAATCGAACAAATCCATGGGCTATAGCCTTATGTGATTTTTGGGGTCAAAAATTTTGTGTCTCCGAATGTCTTGGAAGAGGTCT
>OZ022250.1:820240-825513 GCA_963978915.1 Caenorhabditis parvicauda | reverse complement strand
GATGTTTCTCATGGAAAAAATTTACATTTTGTCGATAAATCGCTGACTTTATGCTACAAAATTTGATATCTTCTCTATGGATTACAGAGAAAGTTTACTTTTTTTCGCAAAACCATAACGATCAATGACAATTCGATGAAGATAATGGCAAAAAAATATTTTCAATTTCAAAAAAAAAAATTTTCAATTCACGAAATTTCGCCACGAAAGTCATCGTTTCTTTCTAGATTGAAAAAATCGACATAACGATGAAACTCTCACCTGTTTATAGTCACACATCCTGAATCGTTCACATCGCACCGCCCAAATAAGAAATGAGAAAAATACAAAAATCATTGTAAATGGAAGAAGAATGCACGTAAATTGTTCATATGTACCCGCAAAAGTAAGCATGATAATGTGTTCCTGATTATTCGTTTCAGTTACTTCGAACCTCAAAGTAAACGCGGTTCTCCGATTTTTTCCGGTAGCATTTGTAGGTCTGAAAATTGTATCATCATCAATATCTCGTTTGGGATTTTATTTTTTTCAATTGTTAGCGAAGCTAAGAAGAATCAAGGAAAAGTGTGCGGTTGCGTTGGGGGTGCGTTGGCAGTGCACACACCGCGCTTACCGTAACACTTTGATTTCCTAATTATTGATAATTAGCACATATCTAGCAAAAAGTCTGACCGATTTCAAACGCGCGCCAGTCGCATTTTTGTAAAATGAGTACGGTAGGCCTACCCTAGGGTCGGGACTCTCACGAACGAACAATTAGATCTTTGTGGATTCAAATTATTATTCTTACTTTCAGTCCATTGAAATTAAAGGCGCATTACTTAATCGTTCTTGTGTTTCGAAGGCGAAACTGCTACAGTAATAAGTACCCGATTTACGGAGGTCAGAATTTACAGGTAGAGGAAGCTATAGATTTTTTTTTTCGAAAATTCGGAAAAATTGTGATTTTTTTTTGATTTTAGGGTCTGGAAAAGGTACTGTGATTTTGATTGGTATTGATTTTGTGACGTTTAAAATGTGTAAAAATTCTAATCCGAGCCTGTTGTGAGCCTTCCTTCTGAAGTTACAGTACTTAAAAGTTGACGTTGAAAAACTTCCACACTCTGTAACTCGACTTCCAGAATGATTTAGGCCTCCTTTGAATTCAGCTTGATTAGTATCAAAAACTATCAATTTGACAAAAATTCTGAGAGAAAAATGTTTGACCCCCTGCATTTCACATAGCTTCCTCTACCTGTAAAAAAATCTGGCCTCCGTAAATCGGTTACTTAGTACTGTAGCAGTTTTCGCCTTGAAACACAGGAACGATTAAGTGATGCGCCTTTAATTTCAATGAACTGTAAGTGAGAATAATAATTTAAATCCACAAAGATCTAACTGTTCGTTGTGAGAGTTACCGTACTCATTCTGCAAAATTGAGATTAGAGCGCGTTTGAAAACGGCCCATGCTTCTAGCGATATATGTGCATTTTCTGATTTCAAAATTTTGCAACTCACCTTTCTGCCGATGTTAATTTCCGAATCCACCAGTAGATAGTAGTCTTCTCATCGATGATACAATTCAAAATAACCACTGCGCCGGTTTCCGTGCACTTCTTGGTGAAGACACCGTCAGTAACCCATCTGAATAGCAGTTAAAAAATCAGAACAATTTCTCTCTGAATTATAAGTGTGTTTCTATAATCATAAATCGTTCTTTTTGTTTCAATATATTTTTTTTAAGTCGAAAAAATAAATCTTTCTCGAAACGATTTTGTTAATCGACACAGTCAACACGAGCGAAGCGAGTTCTGAAATTATCTAATACGAGACACATATCTAGCAAAAAGTCTGACCGATTTCAAACTCGCGGCAGTCGCATTTTTGTAAAAATTAGTACGGTAGGATCGGGACTCTCACAACGAACAGTTAGATCTTTGTGGATTTAAATTATTATTCTTACTTTCAGTCCATTGAAATTGAAGGCGCATTACTTAATCGTTCATGTATTTCAAAGCGAAACTGCTACAGGTAACTAAGTAACCGATTTACGGAGGTCAGACTTTTTTACAGGTAGAGGAGGATATGTGCGAGACTTTTTCATCCACAGTGTTGGAAAAAATCTTATGTGCTTTTTTCCGCACTCATCTCTAGTCAAACTTCATGAAACAATCTGAACTTTTGACATGTTAATCTACAAAGTTGATAAACACTAATGGTTAGAGGTAAAATGATGAAGATCTAAAATTGGAGGCATTTTTCATACGATACCTGTTATTTGAACCACGAAAGATTTCGTCCGGTACTGTTTTGAAGACTTAAACTCACATTTCTCCGAATTCTCTCTGCTCGCCATTGAATAGGCACGATTGTCCTTTCTCGGTAATGGAAAATCGTCGGATGTGTTTTTTATGAGCGACGCACATAAATAACATATGTCGTTTATAGAATCCGCGGATTATGTGCGTGTTATACGGTTATGTGCGGTTTATGGACCTTTTCTATACTCACGATATTATTGAACAGGATAACAAACATAGAGAAAAACACTTTATTAATGGCATTTAAAAGACATTAAATAATTCTTCTGATCCGCTGGACATCTCGCTATTAGGACGTAGTAGATCACATTTGTAACAATAGTTGTTGTTCTGGAACCTGCAAACAAAATTTAATTCAATAAAGTTTAGATGACCACATACCTCATATTTCTCTCTTTGCCAAACAATACTGATAGGAAAAATCCGATAGTCCGATGAACTCATTCACGGCAGTTGATCGTGACATGGTTAAGAACATCTTCTCAAGTCCCGCAAAATCTTGAGTCACAGATCGCAAAATGAAAGAGGCTTTTTGAAGAGAAGCGGGTGTGACTATCTGTAAAATGGTTAATTTAGGCTAAATCTAAATGCATTATCAACTGATAACGAGTCCAGAGTGGGATGAAAATCGAGACAAGTGCGTCGCAGCTAGAAACCGGTACTCGATATTGTATACCAGGGGTCCGGATTTGAAACCGCTCCTTCCCCGCGAACTCAACCTCATTGGAATACTGATCCTTCTCAAAACTACGTTGAAAAATTGCAAACGAAGAAATTTCCCCGATGCGCTAAAAGGTAGCGCTCACGAGACTATTTGAACGGGTTGAAGTTACTGCAAACCAGGGTTTACTATTTTCAATAAGTTAGCTTTCGCGCCGCGTTGCGGTACTGAACATGAAACCTTCAAACATCAAAACACCAGTCTGAACCATACAAATTCTGCGGTGGCTACTAGTAAATTAGGAGGTGCACGATTTTTGAGTTTGTGGATTTTGGCTATGTAATATAGAGTACCACCTTTGAGCTAAATGAAGAGTTAATAAAACTGAAATGAGTTAGTTTCCATTCTGCACACAAGGTCTAAAGAATGAGCAGAATCAGATCATACTTATTGTAGATTAATTTTTAGAGTTAAACGTTAAAACATACCTCATTTCCTTGTTCTTTTCCATCATTTTTCCAGAGTGCAACTTCCTCGTCTCGCGTTTAGGCTTGTTGATTGCAGCTTCCCTGCGAGCGCGAGCACCAAATCATGAATATTTTTTCCAGAAAATTCCACATCGACCTGAATGGCTTGAAAATTAAAATTATCGGTGTTCGTAAGGCATTTTCGCGCAGTGGTCTTACTCTTACTGTGTGACTGAACGACTTGACTGTTTTGAGATTAAAAAAAAATTAAAAGCACACCTTGTTTCCTTATCCATTTCCGTCAATTGTCTTATCCTCGTAGGGGTTCATTAGTAGCGTCGATGTGAGATTTTTTTTGAAAAGCTCCCATCATCCCGATTGACTGAAAATTTTAGATTAGGCCCCATTCATCAAAACAAAAATTAGTAAGGTGAAATGAAACCTGCAAATTTGCTACTGCAGCGACAGAAAAGTGTTTTCATTACCTGAGAATATAGTCTTATGAACTCACCTGTTTTCATAACAGTTGAGTATGACTTCGACTAACATTGATGTGATGAATAGAGTGGGAGTGCGTTCCACCGATGGAACTCGGATCGAGAGACCTGAACATGATTTTTGAAGAAATCGCTCGCGAACGTTAGTTAAACAAGTTACGGGTGGTCATTACTGTGAGAGTTTATCACGAAAATATGTTCTATAGTCTTCACTTTCATCAAACAGATGAAATACAAGAAGGAAATGAACAAAACAGCAGGAAATAGCTCAAACAAGAACAGAAAACGAAAATAAAAAACATTTGATCTACCTGGTACTGTAACTTATGAGTAGCTATTTTTACTTTTAATTTTTCACTTTTGCACTGTTTGCTGTAAAAACTGCGAGAAAGGTAGGAATGTAATACAGAAAATGAACAAAAAATGGTGGAAAATAATAAATAATTGTTTCTGAATGAATTTTTTTGCAAAATAAAATGAGGTGGGCAATATAATCACTTTTATCTGATTTAAAACGACCTTCCCCGCTTTTTTTTACATATGGACTTATATTTGACTTCGAAGGTCACTTTCTCAAGAGATGGTGGCACTGCCATATTTTTTAAAGTTTTTTTCGTCACTCCGGAGTAAAGTAAATCAGTTATTTTTCCGAGTTTTTAGAATAGTTTCAAAGGGAAACTCCTCCCACAATGGTATTTTCTCTATCGAATTTTTCTGTTTTTTGAATCTCTCTGTCCGAACATACCACAAAATTTTTCCAGGACACAATTGACTGAAATTTCGCAAAAGTTCCCTTGGGAATTTAAAATGCAGACATATTGACAGTTCGTAAGGTACTGCTCGAAGACCTCAGGGCTCGTAGAATATCTTTCAATACTCATCTGCACATCATTCGGGGTAATTCGGATGCAACAAAGTTCGAATTTTCAGTGTTCATGTAACTTACGATTATGTGCATGTTATGTGCGGGTCACATAAAAAGTCCGAAAAGGCCTCAGAAAGTTCTTGGCCATAAACGACACATAAGCGTTTGGACTATAAATCTCATATAAACAGAGTATAACACGCACATAAAAAGCTAACATTCACATAATCCGCTAAAATGCACATAACCTGCTAAAATGCACATAAACCGCGTATAAATAACACATCCGTCGTTTTTCCATTACCGAGTTAGACTGTTCAGAAACCTGATTCGCAGCTTTGACTTCAACTTCCACGTTGTCACCTTCTTCTTCTGATGTTGTGGGTTCGGCCAGCAGAGCTCGGAGCAGATGATTCTTCTTGGCAATTGGCCCCAGAACTTCGATTGGGCGCAGCTGAAAATCTCTCTCTCTCTCTCTCTCTC
>OZ022250.1:790240-815240 GCA_963978915.1 Caenorhabditis parvicauda | reverse complement strand
ATGTACGAAAAGTGATAAATTCAGCTATTTAAAGTAAATTTTCACGGTTTCTCATGTTTTTCTTGTTGTCAAGATAGATAGAAATGACTTTTGGCATGGTAGGAGGTATAAAAATGTGGAATTTCGACTATTTTTTAAATGATAAATTTCACCGATTCTGCATCTCTACGTAACAATTGTTACACGCTCTGACTGGGTTCTTGGCGCTCGGGATTTTTGTCGTCTTGGAACTACAGGTACCGCAGAAGATCAACCCGCAGACACGGCAGTGGTGTTTTCTGGAATATTTATCTTCTCTCCCTCCCCCTCTCTCTCTCTCTCCCTCCCCTCTCTCTCTCTCTCTCTCTCTCTCTCTCTCTCTCTCTCTCTCACGCTCTCTCTCTCTCTCGCCCTCTCTCTCTCTCTCTCTCTCGCCCTCTCTCTCTCGCTCGCTCTCTCTCGCTCGCTCTCTCTCTCTCTCTCTCGCTCGCTCTCTCTCTCTCTCGCTCGCTCTCTCTCTCTCTCTCTCTCTCTCTCTCTCTCTCTCTCTCTCTCTCTCTCTCGCTCTCTCTCTCTCGCTCTCTCTCTCTCGCTCTCTCTCTCTCTCTCTCTCTCTCTCTCTCTCTCTCTCTCTCTCGCTCTCTCTCTCTCTCTCTCTCTCTCTCTCTCTCTCCCAATGTGACTCACCTGACAGTCATGGTGAAAACCTTTCCACAATCGGTACAGTTGATCGCCGCCGAGTCGTCGAGCCATTTTCGTGACGTCACTCTGTCCATGTCCATCTGAAGAAATAGTACTATTGAAACTTAGATCAGAGTTTTCAGTTGCAGGTAAAACAATTGCTATCAGAGATGAATCAACTTTCCAACGCGGCGACCTTCCGCGGGTTTTTAAAACACATAACCTCTTACCTGTAGTGACTGATTGGCCCTTCCCAGTTCGTGCATAGCAGAAAGGGCTTCATCAAATCTTCTCTTGTTTTCCATGGCTCGTTCACGTTCGAAATCGAGGTCGCTTTCACCGTTAAGACACCGTTCCAGAAGTGCGTTTTTCTCCTCTTGCCAGCTCATTATTTGTTGGGTCAGCTCTGAAAATTTTTCTCGAAGGACTATAACTCGCTCAGAATCTCATCAATCTTTCTCTTTTTCCAATTAATCGATGCTAAGAACCTCGTCAAACGATGATTTTATGCTTCTTGAATCAATATCAATCAGAATCTTCACAATTTTTCTACAAAAGAATCAGAAAAAAATTGGGCTGTTTCGCTAAAAACCGTTCCTACCCTTTTTCTTTAAACTCCAAAACTTTGAAAAAAATAGAGAAACTTGAAAATGCTGTTTCTCCAAAAGGTGGCCAGTTCGGTGATGATAAAAAGATGTGTTCATCATGTGTATGGGATTTTATACGAAAAAGTAGACTGAATCATACAGTGTGGACAGAAAATAGAGGAACGGTACACTAAGCTCCGCTACTCGAACAGCATTCTAGATTACTTTCTGAAATTTTGGTCTATTGTAGCCAACACTATTCTCCACAAGTGTACTAAATTTCATCCTGATTCATTAACTTCGAAACGGTGTATGATGATTTGATTGAAAACAGTGAATTTTCAAGTGGACATAAAATAGAGGAACGCTACTGTAGTTTGAAGGTCAACGCTCGGAATTTGGAATTAATGATGAAAATGACACGTTATAAAGTTTTTTAACAATTGATATTTTTATTTTCATCATTCCGACAATTTTGACAGAGTTACAATCCAATCTTGTCGAATCCTTCAATTTTCCGCATTTTAGAAGTTTTTGGTCTCTACCGCGTTAGTTATCAAAGCGTTAGTTATGTCATCATAATCAGACAATGATTCTTAACAGTTTTCCCAAACTTTCACAACAATATCGGTTATTTACGTTTCGGAAAAACCCACTAAGTTAACGTCGCTGCAAAGGTGACTACGGTGACTTGTTGTAAAACGTGATAATATTGAATGATAACTGTGAAAAACTTTTAAAAATGTCATGGGACATTTGTCATCTGCTTAATAAGGATCGTTTCCTATCAAAAAAAAATTGGATCTAAAAGAACAGGGATGTTCGAACCGCTTCAAAGACGCGCGTTAAAAAAACAAGGCGAAAACAGACACTTTGAGTGCAAAACTCCGTTCATTCCAGCGCCATCACTTCGACAGTACGACTTCTCACAGTATGCTGTTTCTTTTGGTCGATAATGACTTAAATAATGTCTTCAAAATATCCTTCTCCAAATTTGAGTTTTTTTTCACATTTATCGTTCAATATCATCGCGTTTTACAACAAGATACCGTAGTCACCATTGCAGCGACGTCAACTTAAGTCAGTTTGAAGGGCTCTTTGGAGGGGTAAAATAACCGATGTTGTTACGAAACTTCGGAAAACTGTTGAGAATCATTGTCTGATCATGATGAAGTAACTAACATTTTGATAAATAACTCGGTGGAAACCAAAAACTTCTAAGATGCGGGAAATTACAGGATTCGACAAGATTTGATTGTAACTCTGTCAAAATTGTCGGAATGATGAAAATAAAAATATCAATTGTTAAAAAAACTTTATAACGTGTCATTTTCATCATTAATTCCAAATTCCGAGCGTTGACCTTCAAACTACAGTAGCGTTCCTCTATTTTATGTCCACTTGAAAATCCACTGTTTTCAATCAAATCATCATACACCGTTTCGAAGTTAATGAATCAGGATGAAATTTAGTACACTTGTGGAGAATAGTGTTGGCTACAATAGACCAAAATTTCAGAAAGTAATCTAGAATCTTGTTCGAGTAGCGGAGCTTCGTGTACCGTTCCTGTATTTTCTGTCCACACTGTATGAATCAAGAATTTATCTTTGTCGACACCTCAAAACCATCGCGGCTTTTGAAAAAGTGAAAACTCAATTTTCCTACAGAATGAGCGTTCAAAAAAAAAGGTGTTTTCAGAGTATGAAATGTACAATTTCTCGGATTTTTGTAAGTAAAAGATTCCAAAACAAACCCTGACTAGTCTTCAACGAATCTGCTGCATTTTTCTCTGCTTCGGTGACACGTTCCCGGGCTCTTTTCAGCTCTTCGTCAAGTGATTCAGCGATCCTACGTTGCTTTTCCAGTTCTGCTTCGATTGCCGAGATCTTTCCTTCCAACACGGCTTCATTTTTTGAAAACTCTTCCGATATGAGCTCCTGAAAGGAGGAATTTCATTATTGATTGATGTGCGCAATTTACAGAAATCCTTCGTAAAAGTTACTATCGACTGATTTGAACGATTCATGAAGGTAACTTGTGTGATAATGTTATTATTGATTGATTTACATGGTTTCCATCAAAGGACAGTCTCACAAGCAGAAGAAAATGGTCAACTTTTGGTATCATATATCACATCAACTAACATCCCTCAAGGCACTCGCGGTTTTTTCTGATCTCACATATTTCAGCCTACACTTTTGGCATACCTTGTTATATCAGTTTTTCTACAGGGTTCACCTCGTGTGGGTTCTTTTTTATCCTTTTATCTGATTCATGTTTTACGCTCCACAACTTTTTATTCATGTTTACTTGCACACACATCTATTGTTTAACATGAACTGCAACTGTTTTAATTCTGTTTTATTCACATTCGTCTTTGTTTCTATTGCGAGCTTTCCCCAAAATAAATATATTATTATTATTTACAGAAGTAAATCGTGGAAGAGTGTAGTTGTTGCTTCACGGAGGTTGCTCTCAGAAAAAGCTATTGACGGAGACATTCACACTATTTACGAAATCCCCCTCAGAAAATGGTTTTATTGATTGATTCGCATGATTTACGGGGACCATTATTTTATTTGGATTGCGAATTTGGTTCTTTCTTCTTTTTCAACTAGAAATATGAAAATTATCACTCTCTCTCTTTCTCTCTCTCCTCATGAACCACACTCTGTCCACCTGACCAGGTCATAGACGCAGAGTTTACTGAATTCACCATGGTAAAATACAAAAATTTACCATTCTCTGCTCTTTTTCGCCAATTTCCTTCTTCAAATCTGTCTGAACTTTTTCGAACATTGCTTGAAAGTCGGCATGTCTGGATTCGGCCTGAAAAAATTATATTGAACCTTTTTTGTCGGAAAAAAAGCAATGACACTAGAAAAATCAAAAGATGAAATAAGAAAGTTTTATAAATATTCAAAATAACCTTTTTGAGAAGAGCTTCCTTTTGTTCTGCTTCAGCTTTCAGAGCTTCTATCTCTTGTGTCAGAGACTTTTGTAGGTCATCGGCATTCTGAAAGCATTTATTCATAATTTTTTATTCACTTTATGAAACAATCTAAATTTTGACAATTCTTAAAACTTTTCTATAGAAAATAAGTCAGTTTCAGTTCGTAATCGGAAATTTGAAGATTTTCCTTGATTATTTTTCATTCAACTAGATAAATAAATCTGATTTTTGACAATTTTCACTTTTTTTCTATAGAAAATAATTCAATTTCTTGTTTATTTCTCGTTCAACATCGCGAATAAATCCAATTTTGTACAATTTTAACTGTATTCCTATGGAAATTCAGTCAAAACCAGTGATTTTGTATACAACTTACGTCCAAAACGAAATATTTTAGAAAAAACCCACTTTTTGACTTTCCGCTGTTTTCTGAAGAGCCAGTTCGAACTTTTCAGACTCTTCGAGCTTCTGTGATTCCAGTTCCTCGATTCGCCTTTTATCGTTGGCCATCTCAGTTTCAACTTCAGCCTGAACATAGAGAATAAATACAATATCCCTAGGCGGTTACGGTAGAATTTATACCGTGAGCGCTTCTTCCAGTATCTCAAGATAACATTAGCTTTTGTCGTTACCACAACATTTGTACAGTATAACCGGACTTGAGAAGCCTCATTTTTAGTTGTCTTACTACCGTAAATTTAGTACTGTAGAAACTTATTTTCAATATACCTTTACGTCACATACAGTACCCATACATGTCAATGCCATATTATGCATACTGTAGGACTCTTTCCAGACGCTCTAACTAAAAAATCAGCACACCAATATTTCTACAACATAACTAAACTTGAAGTACCGTAACACTCACCATTCTACTATTAACCGCTTCGAGTTCCGAATGTTTTGTCTCTACATCTTTCAGAAGCATTCTGTTCGCTTCGTTGAGAGACAAAATCTCAGACTCCTTTTCGTCCAGTTTCTCTTTCATCGTGTCGACTTTCTCAATGAGGTCTACCGATTTCTGTTCGATTTCATTCTTCTCCAATTCTAGCTGATCGATTTGCTCTTGAAGACGCGACGTCGCCTCGTGGTGGTTCTTTTGTGATGTCTGAAAGTTAAAAAAGTTATATTTCTCAAAAACCATTATTCCTGAAAGTTTGTTCATAGCTTTTGTGAGAACTGAAATTTGAACGCTTCAAAACAGTGCTTTAAGTATTCTATTCTTGAAAATCTTCTAGAATCAATCATGAAAGTATGCAAATTAAAAATTATATTTTTTGATGATTTCTGAATCTGAGAGGGTAAAAGGGTAAGAGAGAGAAAGAAAAAGAGATAGAAAGAAAGATAAAGATGGGGAAAAAGAAATAGAGAGAGAGAGAGAGAGAGAGAGAGAGAGAGAGAGAGAGAGAGGAGAGCCCGTACCTCAGCTTCATTCGCATGTTCATCAACTTGTGTCTTCAACTCGAGAACTGTATTCATGACTTCATCCTTCTCTCTTCTGGCATCTTCACAAGTCGTCTTCATCATTTCCAGTTGTTCTTTCATCGCTTGTTTCTCTTCTTCCACGATCTTCAAGCGTTGAATAACTTCTTGATGCGCTTCTCTGGCTTCGTTCACTTCCACCTGAACAGTAGAATGTTTTCTCAATATTTTGATGATTTTTCGAGTGATTTTCGAAATTTTAATCCTATTCTCATTAATTTCCCAACAGTTCTGTAGTTTCCGTTAGTTTTATGACTTTTTCGAAAATTAAAACATTTCTGATGAACATTTGATTCAACTCTGGTAACATTTTGACTAGTTTCCGTGTACGTTTCGATAATTGTTGAAAATCAAAATCATTTTTATAGACAGTTAAAAAGTACGAATTTTTGAACGTTTATAACGACTTTAAGAGGATTACGACAACGTTTCATATTTTCAGCTACTTTTGCTTAGTTTAATGTTATTCCATATTGTTTTAAGTGTTTTAACATTATTTTGAAATATTTTCCATCATTTTTTTCATTTTATAGGAAAACCAAAAAATTACCGTTAATTTTGCCACTGTTTCCGACTTTTCAGCTAGTTCGGCCAAAGATTTGGAAAGACTCGCATGAATTTCATCATTTGTTTCTTGGTTCTTATCCAGTTGACTAACAAATTCTTCTCGTTTGGCCTGAACAAACATTTTCAATTTCTGCGAATCCACTAAATTTTCTGTTCCACTAAATTTAGCTCAAAAACCTCGGAAACGGTATTCCTGTTTAATTCGGTGGACAAGTGGGTTTTAAAAACAACTTTTTAGTAGATAATTTAACGAATCCTTACTATTTTAGGGTACAATTAAGTGATCATTAACTTCTTGGATGGTCTCCGATGATATGGGACAGAGTTGCACGGAATTCCGACTTCCGCTTTCCGACTTCCGCCCTTTTTTCACTTCCGCTTTCCGACTTCCGCCCTTTTTTCACTTCCGACTTCCGACTTCCGTTTAACAAATTCTACTTCCGACTTCCGACTTCCGTTTAACAAATTCTACTTTCGACTTCAGTCAAAAAATTTTTTTTCGTGAAAAATGACGAAAAAACCGTGAAATCGTTTCTATTCAGTATGGAATTGACCTATCACCTGTTGAGAATGCGCGAATATGCAATATCTCTGGGTTTTTCAACTTTTTTGCACTCCCGACTACTGTTGAAAAAATTCTACTTCCGACTTCCGACTTCCGCCCTTTTTTCACTTCCGCTTTCCGACTTCCGCCCTTTTTTCACTTCCGACTTCCGACTTCCGTTTAACAAATTCTACTTCCGACTTCCGACTTCCGTTTTGAAAAATTTTACTTCCGTGCAACTCTGATTGGGGAGTTAATCGAAACAATAAAAGTTGAAAATACGGACTCTAACGAATTCTCAATTATTTATCTTACACCTTAAATTGCTGAACAATCCTAAGGTATTCTTGATTTATTTAAGAAGCTGCTAAGTTCCTAAGTGACCATTAACCGATTGGGTGGTCCCCGGTGTCAGTAGAACTATACTACCTAGTTCTGCTAAAGTTATCCTAGGTGAACTAAGAATTCCTTTAAATTACCTTCCAATGAGCCTCCTTCTCCGCGACATCTGCCTGCAGTGCTTCAACCTCATTCTGTTTATCTTTCAGCTGACCATTAACCTGAAAAACGTACTATACGAGACGGGGATGAAGGGAGCTCGGCCGGCACACAGGGGACACAGTTAGTAAGCAATCTTGTCGGCCAATTGGTTAGGGAAAAACACAGAAAAGGAGTGGGAGAGAGGGAAAAGATTGAAAAAGCATTCGGAAAGAAAGGAATGTTGCTGGAAGTGACTTTCGTGTCCGTTTCGTGGCGCCCTAGTGGCATTTTGGTGGAATATCGTGAAAACCACCACAATACATACCGAATTCTCGATTCACTTAGGAATTATGGATAAATTCTCTACAGCGATTGAGTAGGAGTCAATGTTCAAGTTATGACATTTCTGCTACCAAAAAATCATGAAATTTCAAGATTTGATTGGTCTTTTAGGTTTTCAAATACAATCAAATAAATCATCATTTCTTAAAGTTTTCTAGAGGAGACCGCAGGCGCAGTGGTTCAGTTACGCCCATTTTGGCTTGAAAGGGGTACCCACTATTTATGTCCCATTTTGACAAGGGAGAAAACAGCTTTTGCGAAGATCTGAGTATTCAAAACACGGATAAACTAAGAAACTGAGCATTTTTATGATGGGAAAACTAGCCAAAATCATCGCGATTAGACCTATCTATCAATTTAATGATTCTTTTCCGAGTTCTGCACGACTTGCATATAATTTCTGCACTATTCCGTCGGTGTTAATGCGTACAAAACTCAGATCGACGCTATGAGATCAGAGAAAACATGCTTCGGACAGGAGTGAGGAACTGTTAGGAATATAGAATCTATAGCAGCAAGTTTCAGATCACAAGCTAAGACGCTGAATACTTTACACAATTCCAAAGTCCTGTATAGTTCCATACAAAGATATTCCGCTCACCTCTTCAACTTGAACTTTCAGCTGTTCGATGAACGACTCGGCATCAGCCAGTTTTGTTTTCACCTGGTCCATCTCGTCTATCTTCTCTTTTTTGCTCTTTTCTGTTTCTTTTACGAGTTCTTCCTGAAACTTGCTTCTTACGCCTGGTAACATCATAATCGGTTCGAAACGGTCAGGAAAGTAATGGAATTCCCTTTTTCAGACTGACTTTTTTGTAAAAATTGTTTCTTTTCAAATATTTCAATTGGCCCTGTGTCCCACTAGAAAAAGAACATTTAGTTGATGAATTTCAAAAACATACCAGCTCTTTAGCACGTTGCTCCGCTTCTTCAAGTCTTTTTATCGCGAATTCAATCTTCTTTTTCGACTCCTCCAAGTGTGAATCTTTCTCCCTAACATTGCGTTCTCCTTCGCCGATTTTCAGAGTCAACTGAAAATGTACAATTCGTTTAAGCTATACAAGCAGGTAGTCCTCGCTACGCTCAGAGCCGTTTTTCCTTACAAAAACACATATTCAGACCTTTTTATTGAAAAAAATAAGTGGTTTTTGACTTGCTGTTCGCTTTCACACTCCCTGTACAATTCAAGTACGGCGAAAACTAATGCAAATCGGGCTAGAACCAATGCAACCACTTGTGGGGCCCGCAGTGGTCACGTGTGCAGCGCTCGCGAAAAATGTGCAGCGGTGACCGAGTGGTTAAAGCGTTGGATTTGTACTCGCTCAACGCGTGTTCGATTCCCGTCAACTTGCTGGTCACTTTTGCACAACCCTCTCTCCCCCCCCCCCCCCCCCCACAACCGAAACAAAAAAGCTTCACCCAAAAATTTGCCTCACGAAAAAGGGGGCGGGGCAAAGTGGGCGGAGGATTTGTCAATTACTAATATGATGATGATTCTGCTTGATTCGGAGAGATATTAATCAGTCGATAGAAGTTGTGTACTACTGTCTTCACAGTACAAAAACGTTCGTTTACTTTAGAACCATTGATATGCTCAATCAATTAAAAAAAAACAATAACTCATAGTGCTATTCTTCTCATCCAGAATCGTTCGTTTACTTTTGAACGATATTGTAAAATCCTAAGATCTTGAAAATTTCACTGATATGCACAACCAATCGATAAATCGATAACTTGATATACTTCTTTTCACGATAAAAGGCGCCAAATTAATCGATAATTTATGTATACAAACTACATCATTTTAACGATGTAAATTTTTATCAAAATGGCGTTCATAAACTTTTGAACCATAAACAATAAGATATCTACGAAAAGCATACCTGCTCAACCTCCTTCCTCAGCTCTTCAATATTCTTGTTCTTGGCTTCCATGGCTTCTTTCACTTTGGCTAATCGTTCTGTGTGCTTTTGACGTTCTTCGTCGATTTCCTTCTCGATTTCCACAAATCGTTCAGTCTTAATATTGGCTTCCATAAAAATATTACGGTGAAATTTGCATTTTACATGAAATCTTCGGTAACTCTTCATACTTTTCACCACAACTTTATCGTACTATAAGGACAACATTGAAAATTTCTCGAAATACTCGTAAAAACAAAATTGAGTTGGAAAACATGTAAAGTTCACGAATTCACTTTCTTCTGTCTTAAAATCACCTGACAGTTCAATTCATCCGGAAAAAAGGTCTTCCGCGCGCTGCTGCGCGATAGGAATTATTAAACTTACCTTTCGATGAATTTCCTCGTCATTCTCTTTCGCCTTTCTGACAAACTCTTCTTTTTCCTCTTTCCATTTCTGTTCTTTTTCGACTCTTTCAGCATCAAGTTCTATCAAGGACTTCTCCAAGTTCGACGTTCTCTCTTGCCACTCGGAATTCTGGGAAAAACGCTGATGTACGATAATTTAGAAATATTGATGTTGTGACTGTAGAAATAATCGATGTTGTTCTAGAGGGTTATAGAACATTGCTTCTGGAATGTTCTAGAACCTTGTTTCCCGAATGTTCTAGAACCCTTGTAAATTGTATATAAGGTCGAGTTTTGTGTTAATAAAGAGAGATAATTCTACTTCTACATTCGACACCTGGTACTTGGATAATACTACACGGACGTACGAAGAGATTACAACTATTGAACATTCGCAAATCTTGAAAAAAGTTTCATTTTTTTCTGATCTATAGATCAGAAATGCACGGAATTCCGACTTCCGCTTCCGCCCTTTTTTCACTTCCGTCTTGAAAAATTTTACTTCCGTGCAACTCTGCTATAGATGTTTCCTATTTTTCCGTTTTACATCGTTTTTAGGTCGATTTTATTGAAAAAATATTTTTTAGCGAAAAAATGTGACCAGTTCCATTTTTTAATTAAAAATCACCTCAGTTTTTATTGACTCGTTCAACTTCGAAATTTCTTCTGATAGACGTTTGTTTTCCGATTCGAGTTGTTCAATGGCGACTTTGGAGCCGCCTTCGCCTTCGGTTATCTGAATTTCTAGTCGAACCCTTTCAAATGATATCATTTCGAGTGGTTGTACTTAGGGCTGGGCAAATCGCCAATCATTGGCGAGCGATTGGCTATTCAATTGGCAAAATGATGTCATATCACCATCTTCAACGTCGAGAAGGCTCAGAAAGAACGTTAGTTGGAGATTTGTCCTACTCTAGTTGTACTTCTATTCCAAGAAATAGAATGAAAAGCCGAAATCGTATCTGAAAAAGTCTCAAAATCACCTTTTTCATTAAATCCTGAGAATTCTCCTTGAGCGTTACAACTTCAGCAGTCAATTTTTCGACCACAGCAGTCGCGTCTTCTTTCTCTCGTTTGAACTTTGACGCGTCTCTGAAACAATCAGTTCTTTGATTTGCAGGGAATTTGAGCTGATGATGATTCTTCATGTTTTAGTGATTAATAAACAAGAGAAGGCTTTTTTTTCAGTTAGCAAGTCCCCATTTCCCTGGCTCAAGTCGAATCGGACATCGACTTGCGAATCCCACTCGCCCGCTTTTTCATCGCACGCGGCGTTTTCGTACCGCGCGGAAAAAAAAACTCGCCGCCACTACGCTGCCTCTGTGGCGTTTCTGATGTTGGTTGAGGCGAAAACTGCGCATCCGCCGCACACCGCAAAGTTTTCATAATATGAAAATACGTAAATTTCATGAAGCTGGATAACAATTGCACAAAAATCTCGAAAATATTTTCAGCATATATACTGTCAGTTAGCTTCAGCTCAGAGAAAGTGAGCTACTTTACAGTATAAAACTTATCCAACTCAAATTTAGAAGACAGAAGGAAATTTAGCTACGACTATATGGAAACAAAAAATTGAACTATGAAACTTGCAGAAAATCTTCCCAATAAAATAAAAGCTAGAACTATGAAGAAAATAATAATTTGTAAAAAGGATCGCATAAGACACGCGCGAAAGTTAGTGTATTAATAGCTAGCCCACACCTTTTAATACGAAATTAGGTAATTTTCTTACGAATTTTACACATAAATCGGTCATTTTTAGGATTTCTTTCAATATTTATACGTTGTTATGGAAAGCATACCTTTGAGCTTCCGAGACACTTTCCTTGAGACCACGTATTTCTTCATCCTTCTTCGCGATTTCCGAGTTCTGGAAGAAAAACTGTCTCTATTTTTTGAAAAAATATTCTTTATCTGAACGAAATTGAAAATGAAACACACCGCGGCAAACGTAGTTGAAAAGTGTAAGCAAAGAAAATCGATAGAGTAGATCAAATTTCAGTTACTGTAGTTCAAAAATTTTTACTTTTCCCAATTTTTTTCATCCCAGATTCAAAAATCGTAACGGGAAAATGTTTGAAGTAGGTAAAACTATCGTTGGGAACAGTCTGCAATGTTCATTTTGTCAATTAAAACATTCATTAAAGTAAAAAACACTTTCGAAAATGAAAGCGGAGGCCCGCAAAGCGGTTGCGAAGCGGTTTTATTGTCTTATTCCTTTGCCTAGGTGTGTGAAATACCGAAAAATGATTTTAAATCTTTAAAAATTACCTTCTCTCCAAGCAGTGTCCTTTCTTGCTCCAAAAGGATACCAATAGACGAGTTTTCGTTGGTTAAATCCATGTTCACCAATTCCAACTAAAAATATTGTATCAAATGTGGCAAATCTATTCTTATGAAAAAAGGCTATTTGGTCACACTGTTTTTCCGCGGCCTGTTCTCAGCTCATAGGCGTCGGATCAGAACGGTGAAAACGCCATCGGATAGGTTCTGTTGAAGCGGAGATGCACATCAACTTTTTAATTTGATCAGACCGCGCGCTGCTGCGCGGCACGGAATTCCTTAGTTTTGAAATTCAAACGTGTCCTCAACGTGATCCATTTATCGCCTAGCATTTTAATTTTTAAAAATGGAGCTTTTAAGAAGTTTCAATTTGTCTGAAAGTTCACGTTTTTATTTTAAGACGTTCGTTCACTTTTTCATTCATTCTTGAAATTGGCGTGAAAAAGTAATAGGTGGGGCGCGAAGCGCCCCTGAAGAGTGCTTGTGATAGTTTAAAACAACTGAGTTCAGCATCAGGGAATAGAAGACTTAGCGGACTTGGTAATATTCATATAAGATTCATAAAAAAATCGTGTGAAAGCTGATAAGCTCAGAAATTAGCAGAAAAACTTGATTACTTCACAACAAAATACGATCAAAACGTACCCCTCTGATGCTCTCATTATTCTTCTGGAACTTTTCCTCGAACGTGTTAACTTTCTCTTCAAATGTTCGTTTTTCTTGGATCAGCTGTAAAATCAGTTGATATATTGACGAAGGCTTTATCAACTTTAACTTTCACGTTAAAACTTCAGAAAAGTCAACTATTATACGAGTTTCAAAGTTAGATTCTTTTCAACAAGCTGAAACTTGTGCCAAATAGTGCACATAGCTTCCTCTACCTGTACAAAAGTCTGACCTCCGTAAATCGGTTACTTATTACTGTAGCAGTTTCGCCTCGAAATACAAGAACGATTTAAGTAATGCGCCTTTGATTTCAATGAACTGAAAGTAAGAATAATAATTTAAATCCACAAAGATCTAACTGTTCGTTGTGAGAGTCCCGACCCTAGGGTAGGCCTACCGTACTCATTTTACAAAAATGCGACTGGCGCGCGTTTGAAATCGGTCAGACTTTTTGCTAGATATGTGTAGTGTGTAAACTGAAGGAATGTGTGAAATCCATTTGTAAACAAGCTAATTTCGTGTTTCGAAGTATGTTAAAAACAATGCTGAATGAAACTATAACATTCTTGCTTTGTTACAAAAAAACTCACATTTTCAAGTTTGATGGACATGTCGACCAATTTGGCTTCGTTGGTGACATTGAGGTCGGCAGAAGACTTGATAGCTGATGTGCTTGCATCAACCTGAAAAAAAAACTTTTTCCAGACTTTACGATATCAAATTTTGTATCTTTTATTCTCGCCTAGTTCTTTCCCGAATTTAATGTTTGAAAATTCTACTACAAACAATAACTTTTGTGATTCTTTCGTTAAATTTTGTAAAAAAAAATAGCTGCTTTTATAATATTGAACACACTCTGGAGAAGATCAAAATTAAAAATCACCTTTTCTTGTAAGAGTGTAATCTTCTCTCTACAACCAGTTAGTTCCATCACGTTCTCGTCTATCCTGAAAACATGAGAATTCGCATTTTTTCGACGAAAATCCTTTCTGAACAGTTTTTTAATGGATTTCACATAAAAATTGTGAATAATGGTGAGCCTTATACTCAGAAACTATTCAAAATTAGCATTGGATATTTCCAGAATACGAAATTCTGAAATTATGACTTTGTAAAACCCAGAAAAAAACCTTTTCTGGAGTTCGTCTATCCTCTCCTGTTTACCGGCAACTTCTGCCAGCGCTTCAGCTCTTTGAGTTTGGCATAGTTCCAACTCCACCCTCAGGTCTGCTGCTTCGATATTCAACTTTGTGAGTTCATCGGATGATCTGTAAGTGGCCAATTGGAAAAAAAGATGAAGATAAGGCTAGAGTGTTACATCGATAACGGTTCCATAGTGAGCATTACAAACAATGAGTAGATGTCAGTTACTATATTTTATTTAGTGGTAAATCTCGAATTCGATGTTATTGAGATTCAGAGTTGAGACCTAGCCAGATGTGTTGAGCAGGTCGAATAATGAATTTTTCATGTAGAAAATTTTTGCAATTGTTAAGATTTTTAAGTCCGAAATTAGTTTGTTAAAAATAGTAAGAAAATTTCCAATTAAAAATTTCATGCTGACCACTAAATTTTTTGTTTGACTATCTCTAATTAATGGTTTAACACCGCTCGTAGTCATTTCTCAGGAAAAAAATTCAATTATATTTTAATAAATTATCGATAAAGAGAACAACTACAGTACCGTCTATAAAAATACGAACTTTGACATTTTTGGCATATATCAACATGGCAGTTCGGATTGATTTGCAACTTTCAGAAGTGTCGGAGAAAACATTTTTGTTTCGCTTTGCGAAAAAAACATTTTTGTTTTGCTTTTTTTTTAGAAAACATTTTTGTTTTGCTTTTTTTTAGAAAACATTTTTGTTTTGCTTTTTTGCGCAGTTATGTCCTATGGTCTTCTTATTTTCAAGCAGTGCATAAAATGTTCTCTTCGACGTCTCTGATAGTTACAAACCAATCCGAATATCCCAGGTTGATATATGCCAAAAACGTCAAAGTTCGTATCTTTATGGACAGTACTGTATATTTCTTGTTTTGAATTTTAAAAAGTGAAAGAAAACGTCACCCTTTCGTATTCTCATCAATCTCATCCAGCTTCTTTCTCATCGTTTCGATCATCATGTGCTGCCTGTAACTGTAACTTTCTCGAAAATCCGAAAATTTAAAAAGTTTGAAAATTAAAAAACTTCAATTTGTCTTCGAAATGAATAATATAATAGAACAAGGTCCGCCCCCTTTGCTCCGCCCTTTTATGGTTGAAGCCGATTTTTGGGTGGTCCTTTTTGGTTTTGGTTGGGGGAGGAATGATAGAGAGGATTTTTTTTCTAGCGCTTCGCGTGTGACCTCTGGGACCCCTCGCAGGTTGTCGCATTAGTTCTAGCCACACTTGCATTAGTGTTCGCTGTGTTTGGATTGTTCAGGAAGTGTGAGAGCGAGGAGAGATATATATATATATATATATATATATATATATATATATAGAGAGAGAGAGAGAGAGAGAGAGAGAGAGAGAGAGGGAGAGAGAGAGAGAGAGAGAGAGAGAGAGAGAGAGACAGAGAGAGAGACAGACAGAGAGAGAAAAAAAAGAGAGAGAGACAGAGAGAGAGACAGAGAGAGAGAAAAAAAAGAGAGAGAGAGAGAGAGAGATGGAAAAGACTTTGCCTCTAAAAACCACATCTTTTTCCACTTAAAAAGTCGGAATTTGTGATTTTGTGATGAAAAAAGGAAAAAAAAATTTTTTTTCGAAATGTCAAACTTGAAATTGCTGTTACTTTTGGCTGTATGAGCAGAGTTGCTTGCTGTTGGGCTCTGGGAAAATTCTATTTGGAAAACGTTCAGAAAACGAGATTTCTGCTTTATAAATTCCAAAATCGTTGTTTTTCTGGTCAACTTAATTAGTAAACTAATTGAAAAACGAACTTTTCACGCTCCATGCTGAGATTCCTTATGGTGGTCAACTGTTCTTGCAACTCGACATCTTTCTCTCTTGAAATTTCATCCATGAGTCTCTGGGCGTTGACCAGCTCGGTTCTGAGCACATTGACGTCGTCATCAGACGGTCTGAAAGGACACCAACGTTCAACCTTCAAGAAGTCTTCAAACCTTGTGTCAAGCATCTTCTCTAACCTCGCCACCTCACTTTCGTACTTGCGGATGTCAGAATTCGCATCTTTCATGTGTCTGGCAATGTCTTCTTTTTGAATCTGAACGTTTATATGTGTTTATGAAGTTTACATATCCAGTAGAGTTGCACGGAAGTAAAATTTTTCAAAACGGAAGTCGGAAGTGAATTTTTTAAACGGAAGTAAAATTTTTTTCATGGAAGTCGGAAGTCGGAAGTAGAATTTTTTCAACGGTAGTCGGGAGTGCAAAAAAGTTGGAAAAAAACCCAGAGATATTGTACATTCGCGCATTCTCAACAGGTGATAGGTCAATTCCATACTGAATACAAACGATTTCACGGTTTTTTCGTCATTTTTCACGAAAAAAATTTTTTTGACGGAAGTCGGAAGTCGGAAGCGAAATTTTTTCCTTGCAACTCTGGTATCCAGACAATGCTTATATAAACTAGCATCCCACTTTCTAGTCAAAATGATCATTCTTCCCCATAAATGGACCGATTCTGCCGTAAATATCTTGCTTTTGAACATGTTTTCAAGAACAAGACAACTGTAACACTCACCCTGCTCGTCTCGACTTCATCAGTCAACTCTCTCAATTGTGAGCTCATCTGTTTCAACTTTCCCATGAGATCAGTCCTTTCGGCGTGTGCTTGCTCGAGTTGCCTTTTCTGTTGTGACCCATCCTTCTCCAATTCGAGAAACTGTTTGGTGACTGTAAAAATGTTTTTTTTTTGGAAACTGTCAATAAACTTGTTGATCACTGCTAGGGTTGAGAATTATCGCGCGGCAAAAACCCTTTTTTTCTGTTGTTTGCGGCAAAATTGAAATCCAAATTAGTAATAGTATACAAAAAGATGCTTTATAAGAATCATCGAATTTATATCCGATTTGAAACATGTATAAATTTGAAGAATAAAAGAGCCTATCTCATCTTTTTTTGAGAACTACACAAGCAAACTTATTAGAATTTTATCAAATTCGTGAGAAAACCACTAGCTTTCACAAGAAGAATAATTCAAAGCGTATCTGAATTTTAGAAAGTTTTCTTCAATGAAAAACATACTCATTCCTTTATCTGCCGTGAGCACTTGAATTTGTTGCGTGAGGTATGGGATCTCTCCTTCTGGGACATCGGAGGCTATAACTGACTGGATGTTGGTCAGTTCTTCCTGAAAAGTCATTCAGATTAAATTGATAATATGCTGTCGAGAAATTATTGGATTTTCCATAACTGCTCGAATAACATCTCTTGGAATTGAAATCGACAAAAAACCAGGCCTATTTGAGTCGACAAAAACATGGATTTATCATAATTTCACCTAATCTTGCCTGGATTTATCAGAACTGGGCAGAATTTTACCTATTCTGGCTTTAACAGGATTAACCTGGTATACATGGAAAACCTAGGAATTGACTGATTTTTTTAGAGATTTTTTCTCGAGCCAGAAGACAAGTCAATCAAATAGGCAGTTGCTACTTGTAAAGGTCTTCTCTCAACATTCGATCTCTTCATTTTTAGATGTTCTAGACTTAGTCGATAGGAGTTTCTTTGTTTTTTTTTCTCATTTTCAACAAAATTCATTTCACGGAAACGAATTTCTTGAACGTAAATCGGAAGAGGATGGGCGAAAGTGAATTTTTTCCACGGAAGTTGGAAGTTGAGATTTTCTCATACATTCAAAAACTAATGAACCTGTTCCCGGTGGGTTTTCGAGTGTCATTTTGGTCAGTTTTAATGTGTAACCTAAATTTTTTCTCAGGGAATTAACTCAAAAATTCGAAAAACATGATGAATCTTGTAAAAATGTATAAATCAAAATGAAAAAATCACCTTCAGCCTAGCCGAAAACTTCTTCTCTTCTGCCAGCTGGGTTTTCAGTTCTTCGATCATACCTTCTTTAGTGTTGAAGGAAGTTTGAAATGCTGGACCTGGAAAAATATACAAATATAGATGTATTTTGATTATTTTTCAAATTGAAGTTAAATAATTGAAAGAAGAGGATGACAGAAAATGAGTTCCCACTTTTCATTATGTTAGCTTCTCGACTTGGCAGGCAGTATAAGAGATAATATCAAACATTTTTACTGTGTTTTGTAGATGACTTCCGGGTTCTGGTATAGAGGGGTCACTATTTCCAGCTTTATGAGTGTATGAAAAAAACTTACATCTCAAGGTAGGACTGACTAGATGTTACACGTAAAGGCACGGCAATATTTACACGTACATAATACAAATGGGGTATAACTTCTTTTCTTTCAAAACAGAAGTTTAGCTTTTTTTCCGTTTTTATTTATTTCAATTGTTCATTGTATTAAGACAAATGCGCCGCAGATGTACTGGTCCATTTAGGTTAAAGTGAGATCGTTTTTGGCCCGAAAGTGATACCCATATAAGGGGTCTGGATATGGAAGGAAAAATATTTTATGTGGCAAAGTTCGTGCAAAAACAGAAAACGAGTTCCTACTTTTCATCATAATACCGCATAAAAATTCAATTTAAACAGAAAAAAAACTGATTTTACGCACTTTTCCATGATTATAGTCGTCTCTATTGGACTTCTCAACTATTTCCCCAAGCGTCACCAAGGGATAGTTACATTGTCACAATCTCTCCAAACAGCGACAAGTTAATTACGTTAGCAGTTTACGATAAGGTTTACAACTCACTGGCACTACTCTTTCATACCTTACTACTTTCCCATCCCCCTAATTATTACAAGTAACACAGAGACCAATTCAGAATTTCAAAAAATCATGCAATATTTAGTCAAACTACAAATCATATCCAGTTAAAAATTTTGATTTATAACTTTTTCTTCTGAACGTTAGCTTCAAAATGCTTCATCATTGTGTTATTCATTTCAGTTCTAATGTATACATTACTTCTAACAGCGATATCTCGCCAGAAAATACCTTTTTGGTAGAGCATTTGAAAAAATAAGGGTTTTTCAGGTTTGTTTGTTTCAACTCAAGACTTTTTATACACAGTCCGTTAAAACACTCACCGGATACGTTTCCGGTCGCGTCAAAATTTGGATTTGTTACACCTGATGAATTCTGAAAGTTTAGTTTTGGATTTTTTATTTCAGTTTGAAAAAAAATTTTATAATTGCGATGTCTTGACTTTTTCACTTCAGATGTAAAACTTTTTCCGCGTTTTTTTAAATCAAAAATGTGAGGAAATAATCGAGATTCAGAGAAAACAACAAAAAAAGTTCATCTACTCAGTCTCTCCAATATCCGAGAAATAGAAAAAAAACCTGATTATGAGTTTCGAAGTGTGATGACAGTTGTTCTGGAGTCCCAAAGTGCTGCATACAAACAGGGCAGATGAGACCTTCAAGAGAAATCAAATATTTTTCTTATAGCAGGATATACCTTCGATCTCTTCATCTTCTACAAAAGAACTGGACGTGTCGTCTCTTGAATCTCGACTAGAGTTAAGGACTCCAGGCAACTAAAATAAAGCCGTTAACTTTCATTTTTTCTGTAGGAAATTACCTCATCCACAACTTGAGATACTTGCGCCTTCAACCGTCGAAGCATCTAAAAGTTAATATATAGGGATAGGGATTGTGATGAACATCGTAACATGATTCCAAACTGATCGAATGTAAATATTTACTCACGATGAACCGTCTGACTACCTAATTCTCTCACTATGATGATTAGTTAAATTATAGAAAACAGAATCGATAAAAACCGGAAAAGAGAAAGCTTTTCATATAGGGCAAGCATTTCGCGCATTTGTTAACACACAATAAACCGGTTTTTTGTTGTTTTCCTGAGAGCTGCGCTTTTCACAGCGTTTCTTCAAGAAGGAATAATGATGGGAAATTTGTTGAAAGTCTGAATGAACCGATGATGACTCATCAGTTGTCGGATACGTGATGATATCGCGAAAGATGGGTGCATTACTGTAATCGAGGACTCTGTATTTAACGTGAGCCTTCTTTCAGGATAAAAACGTCATGATAATCACCATTATAATGTATACATATGCGGAATGAAAATGAGTTAGAACACTACGCAAGATGAAATTCGTATTTTCAGTGAAGAATGAAAAAACAAAATTGAAAAATATTATGCACGAATTGCAAACTGTCGATTTACTTTTCAAACGCTCCGCCTACTTTATTTTTTAGTTTAATTAGTTTCCAATTGATTGTTTGACACGTTTGTTTATTGTGAAAATAATTTCGATTTTTCAGAGTTTATGGACGAGAGCGAGAATACAAATGGCGAAACCAGTGTACAGAACGAAGTTGAAATTATCGACAATGCAATTAGCAAAAAGGTTATTTTCCATGATTTTAAAATATGTTACAATTGTAACAATGAAAGTATTCAGATCAATGAAGAAGTTGACGATGACGAGGACAGTGAAGAAGATGACTGGGGTGATTTTGGAGAAGCAAATTCATCTGCGGTAGTTGACTCACAAGAGGTAATCTTATTTTCAGTTCAGATTTCATATTTTATTTCAGCCGAAAAATGTAACTACTGCGGTTTCTGTGGATGATGAATGGAATGCCTTTGAGTCCGATGACCCAACAAGTAAGAATTTCTTTCTTTGTTCATTTATATTAATTTTTAGAAAAAGAATGGGCTGCATCGTTCACACCTGAAGTTATCGTCGATGATATGAAGCCCGTTGAAGACATTCTACTGATCGAAGACTTTTGGGAGTCTGGGTTTGGTGATGAAGTTGAAGAAGAAGAATCTGAGTCGGATAAATTGGTAAGTTAGTTCTCTTCACTGAAGTTAATTATCTTTTTCAGAGGATAAATCTATCTGCGATAATGAATGATCCATCGTTACCTGAAGATAGTTTGATTAGAAGGTGCTTAATATATACTTTCTCATTATTTTTTTTAATTTCCAGATACGCTGAAATCTGGTTTGCACTTCGCGTCATAGAAGAAGCCGCGTCATTAAAGTTCGAATGGAAATTTTCAAAATTGAGTGATGACAACTATCGAATTTTGAAGATCAATACAGTGAGTTTTCTATAATCTAAATGAAAAAATTAATTTATTTGTCATGCATCACGTACCTCCTTTAAGATAGTAGTCAACAATGTTGCACGGAAGTAAAAATGGACAAAACGTAAGATAGAAGTTAAAAAAATTCGGATAAACTAGGAAATTTTGCTCATTCTCGAATGAAGTAGACTGAGTAGTCAAGGATTTCAATGTTTTTTCTCAAATTTAATGATTTTCTAACATTTTCGATGAAAATACGCTGAAAAACTTTTACAACGAGAAATGGAAGTGAAAAAAGTGAGTTCATCGAAATTTGTTGTACAACTGGTAAGAATCCATCAGATGCATTTAACTTCTAAACTTAGTGATTGATATGTTTTAATAGTAAAAATAAAAGGCATGGGAAATCTTTCAGACACCTGTAGAAAGTGTCCTGCCTGTAATCAACACGCCTTCAATACTGATTCCAACGCCTCTGGTACCTACGTCGAAGTGAGTTTTTTTAAAATTTAAATGAGCTTATGTGGGAACTCGATTTGTGCAGGACGCTATCCGTTTTTTCAATTTCCACATTTCTAAAAAACTAGCTATAGTAGCTTTACAAGCTGATTCAGTCAGAAAAATTTAGAAATAAATTTTTAAAAAAAAAACTTGAAATCTCTGTAATTGGTATAGTTGAAATCATCATTTTCATCTTCAAATTTTTTTCATCTTGAGTAAGGTACAAAAATATCATAAATATTTTTCAGAGAACCAAGCAATTCAAAAGAGACAACGCCAGAACGTAAACTACCGGATCAATCATACATACCAGACGCTGATTTCGACTGGTCTTCGTCCGGCCTCGTGAACCCGTTGAAAAGTGGCAGTGAGTATTCTCAGAATTATTTTTCTCAAATCAAGAAGTTTTCATTCTATTGGCAGGTTTTTCGATGATTCTCTGAAAAAAATTATCTCTTCAAAACATTTCGTAATTTTTGTCCTGATTTCGTGAATTAAACTTATTTTTACCGCAGTTTTCTGAAATTTATGATGACTGTGAATATTTAAAATTTATGATAATTGCGTGAATTTGATCCAATGATTCGATCCGTTTCGGAATAATAAAACGTTTGTCTTCGCCGACATTCTGAAAAAAGATAAGCAATAAGCTTCCATACTTCATTGTTATTTAATGCTTTAGATCGCGCTTCTGCAGTTCTTGATGTTGACTTCTTATCAGCGAATGGAGCGAACAGCAGTTTGACAAGCACGCTGGAGAAGGATCTGGAGGACTTCAACTTGAACGCGTCATCAAAGTCCCAAGCATCACCGTCGAGTTCTTTGTAAGATTTTCTATAACAGAACTCTCTTCAACGCTTTCTATATACGTTCTGGAAGAATGTGTGGGAATGATATTTTCATTCCGGTTTTTTTCCCAACAAGTTTCTCGTGATCGTGAAAAGTCATACTTATTCGCGTCGCTACGGAAAGTAGATTTTCTGGTTATAAATAATAACGATTCGGTTGAAAATATAATACACATAGCTTCCTCTACCTGTGAAAAAATCTGGCCTCCGTAAATCGGTTACTTAGTACTGTAGCAGTTTCGCCTTGAAACACAGGAACGATTAAGTGATGCGCCTTTAATTTCAATGAACTGTAAGTAAGAATAATAAATTAAATCCACAAAGATCTAACTGTTCGTTGTGAGAGTTACCGTACTCATTCTGCAAAATTGAGATTAGAGCGCGTTTGAAAACGGCCATGCTTCTAGCGATATATGTGTAATAGTTGATAATTCATTTTCTTCGAAACGATTTAATTAAAATTGTTTTGTCCTCGAAAACTATATCAAAAACCTGTAAGTCTGAAAAATCAAATTTCTAAAGTGCAAATTGTCGATTTCCAGATCAGTCTTCGACGAGCTCATGGCGAAGAGCAAAGGATCAACGGGTATAAAAAAGCATAAAGATGTCTCAGAATTGTCTCTAGACGTCCAAGCATTGTACCAGCAGTTACCCGATATCAGCTATTTGAGGTCAAGGTATTTAGTTTTCCCACTTGCTGGTAAACATTTACAAGGCCAACCACCACACTAGCCGCGCAGGGATTTGAAAATTGACAAAATCCAGGTGAATCCAGGCCAGTTCTGATAAATATCGACGAAAATGAGCCTGCATTTACCAGATCTGGCCAGAATTTCACCTAGTCTGACCTGAATTTACCAGAATTGGTAAGGGTTCACCTGAACTTTGTCGCTTTTCAATTCCCAGAATTTAAATAAAATCGGTTGGTTTCTCTAGTTCCCGAAGTAGTTTTAACTCCTTTCTTTTTGGTCAATAGCAGTATCTTCTTTCCCGAAAGTAATATTCCAATACGATAGATGTATTATAATCTCAAACACTTGTCGATGAAGTCCTGTATAGAGAAGACCTGGATGAGAGCGTTTACAAGTATTCAGACTTGTTCTCTTTCTAAACAGATGAGAGAAAAAGTGGAATCATGCTCTAAAGCTACCTTTTCTTGTCAAATTACGAAGTGGGAACGCGCTCTAGAGTAACTTTTCCATTCTGATTCTATCTCTGAAGAAACTTCGCTTATTCAAATGTCAAATTTCTAATGCGGAGTCACTTTCAAAAAGAATATATAAAAAAGACTATCCAGTGTGTCCCCTCCTACAGGACCCTCATCATCGTTCACACGAATGTAGTTTTGTACGCATTCACCAGAAAATCGAATGCGTACAAAATCCCCATCTCCGTAAGAAATGCTAGAAACTCGATTCAGCTTAATGCTCTGTGATATACCTGTTTTTTTCATGGTTGTGACCTGCTTACTTCATTTTCGTGATCAGAACTTTTCAATACCATATCAAAATGACCCTTTTTGTGTTTTTTTTTTTCTGAAAAATATGTTTTTTTTGGAAAAAGGCACCTTTTGGCATGGATTTCTATTGAAAATGAGAAAAAAGGTGCTTTTTTACCGAGAATGATTGAATTTTGGTTGCAAGCTCACCGGCTCCGGCCTCTACTAGCCCCCTCTCCCCTCATCAGTTCGAAGATCGTGATATAAATGTTCATGTGATTTTATGTTTCTAATAAATTTTTGGTTATAGTATTTTTACTATGTATACAGATCAAGGCTTTGTGTGGAAACTTACTGTCGAGAAAAAAACAGCAAACTGCATCATCATCATATTATTAATTGACAAATCCTCGGCCCACTTTGCCCGGCCCCCTTTTTCGTGAGGCAAATTTTTGGGTGAAGCATTTTGGTTTTGGTTGTGGGGGGGAAGGGTTGTGCAAAAGTGGTCGGTAGTTGACGAAATTCGAACGCGCGTCGAGCGAGTACAATTCCAACGCTCTAACCACTCGGTCACCGCTGCACGTTTTTTTTATCGATTTTTGCGTGACCACTGGGGGCCCTCGCAGGTTGTTGCATTAGTTCTAGCCGCGCTTGCATTAGTCTTCGCCGTGCTTGGATTGTACGAGAAGAAGAAGAGAAGAGACCAGGGAGAGGAGGGAAGAAAAGAGAGAGTTTGAAAGAGCAAGTGAGAGGAAGAGAGAGTTAGAGAGAGAGAGAGAGAGATTTAGATAGAGAGAGGTAGGAATAGATGAATAGAGAGACAAAGAGAGAGAGAGAGAGAGAGAGAGAGAGAGAAAGAAAGAGAGAGAGAGAGAGAGAGAGAGAGAGAGAGAGAGAGAGAGAGAGAGAGAGGGAGAAAGAGAGAGAGAGAGAGAGAGAGAGAGAGAGAGAGAGTGAGAGAGAGAGTGAGAGAGAGAGAGTGTGAGAGAGAGTGTGAGAGAGAGAGAGAGAGAGAGAGAGAGAGAGAGAGTGCGCGAAATCTGCATTATTGTTTTAAAAAAAGGAAAAAGGGGCTCTGAGCGTAGCGAGGACTTTCTGCTTGTTATAAAAATTACAATATTTCTAAACTGAAATTTTTCGAGACCTTAACTCACAACTACTATAAAGTTTTATGTGGACCGGAATCGGACTGTAAATGGACGAGAGACGGGCTGCGAGTGGACCGGTT
>OZ022250.1:768770-783770 GCA_963978915.1 Caenorhabditis parvicauda | reverse complement strand
CAGCGTCATAAAAAACACAAGAGTCAAACTTTTTAGCAAGACGATGTCACTGACAAATTTGTCGGAATCGGATGTAAGGCTCTATAAGAAATCCTGGAGAATTGTTTTTCGAGAAAATTCTATCTGTCGACGATGTCATCAACGACGTTGTATGTTTTTTTTTAATTTCAACAATCAAAAAAACGTTTTTTCCAGCATTTCTTAAAGAGTCTTACATCCGATTCCGACGAATTTGTCAGTGACATCGTCTTCCTAAAAAAATTCGACTTTTATGTTTTTTTCGATAACGTTGTCTACGACGTCACCGACGTCGTCAGAGTCGGATATCAGATTCTACAATATAGCTTGACAAAATAGAACTTCTTTTGAAAAAAAATTCTATGATGTCATCGACGACGTCGTCGGAATCGAATGTCAGGTGTCAAAAAATGAATTTTAGTTCATTATGAAATTTGTGGTTTAAAAAATCGAGAATTATAATCCATTATAATGGTTGGGGTGAAAACCGAGTATTATAATAAATTATAATGTTCGTAAAAAAGTGAAGGTTTTCACTTGAACTGACCTAAGCGAAACCGGTATATTATAATTTATTATAATTTTGTGTTTTTTTAAATGACTATTATAATAAATTATAATAATCGTGTTTTTCATTATAATGCTGTGAAATCTTCTAAATTTATTATAATACTCGTATTTTTCATTATAATACTATGATAGTTCCTTATAATACTCGTATTTGTTACCCGAGTTCTTGTTTTAAGGGATTATCAGTGACTCTTAGCTGGTTAGCTGCTGTAAGATGGTAAAGGAGTTACAGTTTTAGGGACCCTAAGGCATTTTCCCATCAAAAATTATTTCGACCAAAATAAGGGAGGGGGTCCGAATATTTCGCAAGTTCTGGTTATCGATGAATTATGTGATGAGATGTTAGGACCTTATGGTTCTAGTACTTAGGGACTCTTAGAGAGTTTAGGCCCGAAAATTCGATTCACCACTTTTACTTTCATCAACAAAAAACCAAATGTTTGAATTTTGTCAAAACTGAAACAAACATTCTCTATGCGCCAATAAGAGGGCTCGAGGCAAAATTTATTGCTTTTCGAATTGGACGAGTCCTTGGCCGGCCAGCCTTCTGACTTGTCATTTGTCAACCGAAATTAAAAACTGCCAGGGCAGCCCAGCGATGTTTTACGCGACTGAATCTCCTTGAGGGTATTCTGGAGACAAGGAATCGGAGATGACTAGAGTAATTTAGTTCAGGGAATAAGAAATTGGGAGGCTTAGGGATTCTTAGGGAGTAGAAAGTTAGGGATTGAGAAGTTAAAGTTAGGGAATGCGTAGTTTCTGAGTAAAGAGCATAGTGTTAGATACTCAGAATGTTTTAAACTCTTTTTAGGCGCATTAAAAGATGCTTTCACTGTTTTCTAGAGCTTTCTGGTACTTGTTGGAATAGGATTGAAATCTCTCGAAAATTTCTCACGTTCAGGGCTTGAAGAAAATGGGTTGGTGATACGGTAGAAACAGTTCAAGAGTTTTCAGCGTCTAAATTCTTCTTTGAGATCTTAATTTCAGGATGTCTGCGAAGACCTCATCGGCTTCATACCGGTTGTGAATACGACCATTTTAGCGATCATCTACTCTGTGTGTGCCACGGTTCGTATTCAAACAACTTCTGATTACTTCATCGTTTAAAAGTTTATGACCAGTGAATCCTCGGATTTCAAGTTTGCGAGCAAAAAAAAGAAAAATTTGCTTTCCAGGTGTTCACATATTGATTAAATTTTGTTTTTCCTACCTTTTTTCCTTCCATAGTCACAAATCGTAGCGGAAAAGGCTATACTCCATAATAAATTTGTCGCCGGAACGTCGCCTTCCTGTCGCCTTTCGGTTAGGCTAACCGGATGGCGACCGGAAGGCGACGTTCCGTACATTCAATAGGGATTTTGTGTAAAACTGGAGTAGGACAAACTATTGCGAGTATTACCGTTGTTGTCCTCATGTCGCTCCTCATCCCGGATCGCCACTTAGCGTTACTGCGACGTCGCTGGTACGCGACGTACCGACGACAAGGAGGCAACGTAATGGCGACAGGAAGCCGACGTTCCGGCGACAAAATAATTGTGGAGTATATCCATTTATCCGCAGTGTTAACCGTTCATAAACTTCTGGTCTGTTCTTCACCATAACTAACCACCGAGTTCCAGGAAAGTTCTGCAACGACATCGTCTACCTCCGCACTCAACGGGGTCGAAACGTTACCTGTCGTCACTGCACAGAGAAGAACCCTGACTGTGACAACACGTGTGTCGGTCATTGGTGTCATGAAGATAGTACCACTGGAGCGACAGGATGTGGATTCGGTCCTCCAGCTCTTCCATTCTTCTATCGCGGTCCGGAGATGTTCTACTACAGAAGTAAAATATGCGCTACGTTTTCGAGGTTTGAATCGACAATTGAAGGCACATGGGTCTCGAAGGGTGACTCGGGTTATCTCGATATGCTACTGTAGTTTTAGTGTCACAAAAGAATGAGCGCAATAGGACTGCCATATTTGTTTCTCCTTTATACTTCTTGAACGAAAACCAGTGGTAAAGTTTTTGTGACAAATGGACACTGGCTATATTTTACCGGGACATGCCCTTGTCGATTTACGAATAAACTTCCAGAGGAGCAGGGAAACCACGTCATCACTGTATCTGTAACCAACACATGTGTAACAATGGGTTTGTCAAGAAACCACCCCTACTACTCCCTATCCCGATGCTTAAAGAGCGTGAGAGCAGCATGAAGTCAAGATCATTGGTCATGAGGTATACTGTATTCCTACAGTAACCATTCACCCGTTACAGTAACCCCGACAGTAGCCTCAATCTGTACACGTGTACCAATTGCGAGATAAACTCCATGGATGGAGGATCGATCACATCGTCTTGTAAGCACAACAAGTGTGTGGGTGAGTGTTGGGTCTCGAGGGGAAGAGGCTTGGTGTAGATTTACGCAGTCATTGTTCAGGCCACTTCTGCACTTACGCGTCCCAACGTCACTTCCGCAACACCAACGGTAGATCATCGACGATGACGTCTATGAGTGAACTTCAAGGATGTATCAACGTATCGGACTCGACAAATGTAAGCAAGTGTGCTCTTGTGAGAAATTTTGGTTACTGTACTCAAAAAGTTTTCGATTCCGTTTGGAAAAAGCAGTGCGGTTTACTGTAGGAGAGACACCTACAGAAATAAGAAAACCAGAATATTTTCCCCATGAGAGGAGAAAACGAGGACAATTTGAATTGCCGCCTCGAAAAAAGCTTTCTCGTTTCTACGTTTTCATTCCCTTCTCGATACCGTAACCAAGGGGTAGGTCAAACATTTGTTGAACATTTTGAACTGCCGCCTCGAAATAAGCTTTCTCGTTTCTACGTTTTTATTCCGTTCTCAATACCGTAACCAGAGGTTAGGTCGAACATTTTGAATTTCCGCCTCGGAACAAGCTTTCTCGTTTCTACGTTTTTATTCCCTTCTCGATACCGTAACCAGGGGGTAGGTCAAACATTTGTTGAACATTTTGAACTGCCGCTTCGAAATAAGTTTTCAAAAAAACGAAGAAAATAAGTGAAAAATAAGGCTAGTGAGCTCCCCAGAGCTCTATAGACACTTTCTCATCAGAGCACATTTACATCTCCTAATTTCAGATACAACTGGGATGTTCTCGAAAATGGATGCAGGACGAGTATGAAGAATTCCTATGTGCTTGTCGAGGGGATGGCTGTAATCGAGATCCTATAACCGCCACGTCGTCATGGCCTTCTTCCCTTCCTTCGCTCGTTTTCACACTTCTTCTATACCTACTTTGTTAACTTGATTGGTCGGACACGCCCCCCTTGCAGTTCACTATTTTAAATTACATTCTCCACATATCTCAATCTCCTTTATGGGTACGTTGTGTGTAAATTCGATGCAATAAATTTCTAACAGAGTTGACATTGAATACTTTTATTATCGGAATACACGGCTTTCGGTATGGAAATAATTTTGACTACAACATGAAATCAGGAAAAAATGTCGAATACGTTAGTTGAAGCATCATTGTTTCTCTCTATTTTTACCGCGCACAAGTATATGACCTCTATCATTATCTATCAAAGCCAGTGGATAAACCTGCTTTCTTCGATGCATTCTGCAGTTTCGAACCGATAGGATGAACCAACGATGTGAAATAGTGGTCATGCACTTCTGCCCGGTACTATAGATGAGTTGAAAACAGTGAAGCGTGATTGAATACATTGAGAGTTATAATAAAACACTGAAGGGGTCACTAATAGATACTAGTGAGAATAGGGAATACGAAAGTGTATCAAGTTTCACCGGAGACAGGAATTTCAATAGTTGGGTTTTCTAATATAAAAATTCCTTATACGGTCACCAATTAAGACTAATGGATTTACACAAGGCACTCGGGAAAAATACAATAAACACGGTGGAGTTCGTTTCTACTGAGCAAATTCGAAGTTAGAACACCAATATAGATTAGTAACTACCATGGTCATATGTTGGTAACCTTTGAGTGACTATCAAAACACTAGTTTTACGAACTTTTCACCGACTGGTAACATTACCGCCACACGTGACTATGGTAGTATAGAGGGGATGGGCAAATTGTAAAAGGCACCCTGGCGGACCGGCACCTCGGCACCATCAAGTCTGCCATGATGGGAGTGGTGCCACGAACAGTGGTGCCACTTTTTGCAATTTGGCACCACTGTTCGGTGAGAGTGATGCCGTGGTGCCAAACTGAAAAAGGCACCCCGCACATCTCCCTGCTTACTGCTTAGACGTGAACGAACTCTAACCACTCCACACCATGTCACACTGTCTCGCCTTCTCCTCTGCGTCTTGGCCCCGCGTACCCCGGCACCCCTCGCAGGAACTACAGTAACTCGCAAATTTTACTTTTAATTTTGTGTGGACTTCTCGTACTTTCTGTTATGAAACGCTTGAAACTGAAATAATCATAAGTTTTCTTCTCAAGTTTTTTTTCTATTTTTATACCGAACGAAATTCAGATGAGTGAACTACTTTGATGTGATAAAATGTGAATTCCGCTAGAAAAATTGGGAATCAAAAAAGCAAAGCTTGAAATCAAGCGGGTCAGGGTAAAATTCAACATATTTACCAATAATTCATTATACGCAATATGATTACTCAAAAACTACAATAGAAGGTATGCGTAAAATGGGTTCGTTCACAACACGAGCAGATTGAAGGATGATTGGGATGTTGGAAGTGTAGAAGAGCTTGATTGGGTAGCTGCTGCACAGTCCACTTTATCAGGTAGACTTGATTGGAAGGTCCACGCAGAATATCTGTAAATGTAAATTGATGCAACTTAGTAAATAACGCCTAAAAAAGAGATCATTGAGATGAGTTATCCTTTGAAAAAAAAACAGAACACTTCTTACAATAAATACCGAATTTTCCGTGAAGTAAAAGTTGAGAAGAAAGATCTCATAAGTTCTAATTACTCATTTTAGTATGTAGAATGAAAACTTACTTAGAAGCTGAGGACAACTGCAAAAACGAGACGGGTGGCCATCAGATTCATCAGGTTTGGAAGGTTCTGGCAGTAGAAAGCCTCACGGAGAGCACGGATCTTGTCGCTTCTGATGGTCAAAAGGTGGAAGAGAGCAATGACAGTCGATGATAACCTTTAAAAATTATGATATCACATTAGAAATTTATTAAATACCTGAGCTTTGTTCTTGACCGAGTTGATCAGAATGGAAATGACTCAACTCTGAACGCATCCTTTTTGATTGTCATCTTTTCTGAAAAATAAAATATTCGAAATCAAAAGAGAATTAGAAAAGAGAGAGTGAAATCATCCAGTAAAGCAAACCTGTTGCATACAAAGTCATAAAAAAGTGTGGAGAACAATAAGAAAATTTATTCAAACCTTTACACGAACACACTGATGTGAAAAACGAAAAATGTAATCATGAAAACAGAGTGAAATTGAATTAAAAAAAAAGAAATGCAAGTTTCGAATATATGGGTCTCGTTGCGAAGAGCGCGCTCGTAAATCGACAAGGACTTTTCCACTCTTTCTCTAGCACCCTCCACCTCAAACTCCCTCTCACGTGGCAGCGTAAACAGGGAGTTGTGCCCCGGCGGACCGGCACCTCGGCACCACTGCGTCCTCTGCACTAGGCATGGGCATATTGCCAAATTTTTTTTTGAAATTCGAATTTTTTTTTGCGAATTTGATTTTGACGTCGTCGTCGAATTCATCGTCGGTGACGTCGTCGAAAAAAAATTTTTTTTTGAATTCAGTTCAGAATCTGAAATTCGATTTTTTTGAGAATCTGACATTCAAATTTCATATTCTAAATTGAAATCACAAAAAAAAATTCGATTTTCGAAAAAAAAATTTTTTGACAACGTCACCGACGATGTCGTCGACAATGACGTCAGAATCGAATTTCAGATTCTAAATTGAAATCACAAAAAAAATTCGATTTTCAAAAAAAAATTGGCAATATGCCCATGCCTAGTGCCGAGGACGCAGTGGTGCCGAGATGCCGGTCCGCCGGGGTGCCTTTTTCAGTTTGGCACCACGGCACCACTCTCACCGAACAGTGGTGCCAAATTGCAAAAAGTGGCACCACTCCCATCATGGCAGACTTGATGGTGCCGAGGTGCCGGTCCGCCAGGGTGCCTTTTACAATTTGCCAATAATGGGAGAGAGAGGGAAAAAAAGAGAGAGAAAGAAAATCCTTACAGTACCTCATGGGGTGACATTACTCCTTTTTACATCACAAACCTGGAAAAAGTACCAAAATTGAGTCTAGTCAAGTGAGTTTTAAAATTCCATGAACACAACCAAATCTCCGCGTGATTCCACTTGGACTCCGTTGACGGCGTCGTGAATTTCCTTGGCTTGTCGAGTCAGCTGAATGTTTTGGTTTGTGTTAATGGAAGAAGTGCACAGTTTTTCCAGACTATAATCTTTTTTATCGGTGCCAAAATATTGAAGATCATCATAAATTTTCAGTCTCTTTATTGTCATTTGTACAGAACATGACTGCGCGGGACTGGTTTTCCTTATTTTTAAACAAGCAGGGAATCCTCGCTACGCTCAGAGCCCTTTTTTCTCTTTTTTCTTAACAAAATCACAAATTCCGATTTTTAATTGGGAAAAGAAGTGGTTTTTAGAAGCAAGGTCTTTGCCATTCCTCTCTCTCTCTCTCTCTCTTCTTTTCTCTCTCTCTCTCTCTCTCTCTCTCTCTCTCTCTCTCTCTCTCTCTCTCACTCCCTCCTCGCTGCGCACTTTCGCACTCCGCGAACAATCCAAACACAGCGAAGACTAATGCAAGTGTGGCTAGAACTAATGCAACAACTTGCGAGGGGTCCCAGTGGTCACGCGAGTCATGCTGTCAAAAAATGTGCAGCGTTGACCGAGTGGTTAACGTGTCCGATCGTCACTCTCTCAACGCGTGTTCGAATCCCGTCTTGGCCACTTTTGCACAACCCCTCCCTCTCCCCCTCTCCCCCAACCAAAAGAAAAAAGGACCACCCAAAAATTTGCCTCACGAAAAGTGGGCGGCGCAAAGGGGGCGGTCCCCTTGTTCTATTATTAATATGACAAGCGGGTAATCCTCGCTACGCTCAGAGCCCCTTTTTCCCTTGTCTCATTGAAAAATCACGTATTCAGACTTTCAATTGAAAAAACAGTGGTTTTTAGAAGCAAAGTCTTTACTATTCCTCCCTATCTCTCTCTCTCTCTCTCTCTCTCTCTTCTCTCTCTCTCTCTCTCTCTCTCTCTCTCTCTCTCTCTCTCTCTCTCTCTCCTCTCACTGCTCGCTTTCACACTCCGTACAATCCAAAACGGTTAAGACTAATGCAAGTGCGGCTAGAACTAATGCAACAACTTGTGAAGCGCCACAGTGGTCACGCGAGTCACGCTGTCAAAAAATGTGAGATGATGACCGAGTGGTTAACGCGTTCGATCATAACTCTCTCAACGCGTGTTCGAATCCCGTTCCAGCCACTTTTGCACAACCCCTTCCTTCCCCTCCCCCCAACCAAAAGCAAAAAGGACCACCCAAAAATTTGCCTCACGAAAAGTGGGCGGCGCAAAGGGGGCGGTCCCCTTGTTCTATTATTAATATGATTCAATATGTTTTGGGTGTAATTAAAACTTTTCAAGTCACTAAAATTGAGATTACGACTTGGTGGACTTATATTTGACATAATTAAAAAAATTTCTGGGTCACCAAAGGGATCTTTAGACTTGTGGAGTTCCAAATAATCAAACTACAAGTAGATGGTCAGAAACTGGTTTAACTGATTTCTTTGGGCTTTCAAATCAGAAACAAAGTGTTCTAACATCATACTCTGTCTACTTTTCCTCACTTTATGAGGTACAATGAAAAAATCGCGACAAAAGATTATACTTACTTGATAAGATAAAAAGACAAAATTCTGCGATATCAGCACCACAATCAACGATCGTTTTGGATTCTAGAAAAGTACCTGTCTCATGAAAGCTCTGGAGGGTTCCTGGGTTCTTCCAATCTTCTTGACTTCTGGAATCTCTTCTAGGAAGATGGTCTCACGTTCACCTGAAAAAACATTCGAGTTGCAAAAAAAATAGATGAACGGTTACTAGCCTCGCGGAAAAATGTTTTTTAAAACCTACCTATTCCTCTTGTGGTGTCTTGAATATTTTTCCGAAGGTTATCCAAGTCGGATGAGTGAGGGACAATGTTGGAGTATTTGGGAAGTCGTTTATCTCCGTGGTCTGGTCCATCGTCTGGAACGTCAGATGTGAACCACCATTTCTGATTTCAATTCAACTTACGATATAATGATGGAGTAGCTTTGAACTTCAAATCATTCTTCAGCACGGCAGCAAGATACTTGGCCTCTCTAGCTTCAGCTTCGGTTGTTTGAAGGAGAATTTGTTCAGAGTGACCGACGTCGATGATGTTCTGAGACAGAATTATTCAAAATGTGGTATTCATGTGATATTAACCTGTTGAGTTTGCTCCAAAATAGTCTCGAGCATATCCTGCTCTTGTTCCTTCTTTGAACGAGCCAAATTTGGTGTATTACGACCGTCATCAGTCTCGTCAAGATCCCTATATCTCATTTTCCATGAAAGCAGTGACACATGAAACCACTCACGGATTTTCAACATAAAACTCTTCTTCCGCGTAATTGTAGTTGTCGTTGAGAATACCATAGCGACCGGTATCCTCGTCAGTGGTATCTCCTTTACAGCAGAGGATTTTGAGAATTTTGTCCATCCTAAATATCGATAGTTATACAGTGTATAAAAGGCGGGAATTATGTTAGAATGAAGTGGAAGTGAAGAATTTTCGAGTGGAACACTCAAAAAATTGTGTTTGATGTTATTGAAGCAAAGAAAAAGAGAAAATAAACGAAAGATGAATTTAAAAAAAAGAAAAAGTGAAAAGCAGTCAGTGTCAACACGAATTGTCGTATTTTCAATTTTATTTTTAATTTTTCCAATTCTTTTTTCTCTACCTTCGCAGCTGAAACTCGATTTTCCGTACGTGAAACATTTTCAGTATATTTTCTAGTGTGATGCTATGATGAATTCAATTACTGGTGATCTATCCGGTATTGAATGTGATGCAAAATCTATTAGAATTATTGAATCTCCGAGTGAATTTTACTCAGAACTGATTGTAAGTTAATATTTCTACTTTTCAAAGTTAAATATCATCATTTTGGAATAGGACGAAGTCTTCTACCGATCGGATTACTCTTAGCAGTCTCTATCTTGGTGATGGACAGTTGGAAAAGGAATTGGTAAGTGTTTTATTATCATTTCTCACTTACGAATATTCAGGTATCAGAGTTGAAGAGTTCAATTGACGCCAAACGTGACTTGAATGTCACAGTTCTCCTGGATTGTCTCCGGGGTACTCGAGGTGCCGGTCAAGAGAAAAGTAGCACTTCTCTCTTGAAAGATATTGCTGAAAAGTCGAAGGTATTTCTGTTTTACAAGTTTTGAAGGATGTTCAATTAAGGTCTATCTGTATCATACTCCGGAATTGAGCGGTCGACTGAAGAAGTTGCTCCCCGAGAAAACAAACGAAATTATTGGGTTGCAACACACTAAGCTTTACATTTTTGATGATTCCATTCTTATAAGCGGGTTTGCTTTGTAGAAGTCTTCTTCTTCTTAGCTAACGTTTTTTAGAGCCAATCTTTCTGACGCCTACTTCACCAACAGACAAGATAGATACATTCTTTTCGAAAATTGTAAGCCTTTAGCTGACTTTTTCAATGAGATTGTTCAGACCATAGGTAATTTTTCACAAGTCTCAATCGATTCTTCATTTTAGGAAGCTGCTCCTTTGTTCTGAATCCTGATGGAAGCCTGAAGCTGAATGAGTCTTGTAATGTTCACCCTTTCCAAGGTATTTTCTAAATTATACACCAGAGTTGCGATTCTTGCTTTGAAAATTTTGTCAAAAACGTGAGTAAATTATCAAGGACTTCGTTTTGTGATATTTTCTTCGGTATAAATTCTTTTTTCAGTTTTGAAAATATATAAATTCACTAATAGTCCAAATGAAAACGTTTCATACCTCTAATTTTTGGCTTCAAATTTTTTTTAAACACGACTAGATTAATTAAGAATCTAAGGTTAATGCACTTTACGGGGGGTATGAAACATGAAATATTCCCCCTTTCATACCCTCCTCCTGGTATACGATATTTCAAGCCAAAACGGGCGTAACTAAAGGTAAATAGCCTCTATCTATCGATAATATGGGGTAATCATCATTTTCATTGAGGAAGTTACAAAGCTTTCCAAAAGATGATGAAAGACCGTCTAGAAGAGGTCATCAACAATTTCCGGAAAAACAACCAGAAACCAGCAGAAGGCTCCACAATTATCTACCCTCTGATTCAAGTCGGAAACTTGGGTATCAATCAAGAGTACAACTTACTGAAGAAGATGTTCGCTTTCAAGGTATTTTTTTCAATTATGAAGATTCTAAAAATTTTGCTAGGATCCAGATACAAAAATCACCATGGCGTCAGGATACTTCAATTGTATTGATGAATATGAGAGGATCATTTTTAGTGAAGGAGAGTACTCACTGAGTGTGGTGACGGCTTCACCAAAGGTGATTTTTTGATTGGATTTGGAGTTGAGATTTTGAAAACTGAAAATGCTCATTTTAACAATAATTTTTGACTCGCTCCGTCCAGTTTGGAATGAATGGTTCGAATATCTTGTTTTACTTTCATCCAGATCTAAAATTTCTAATTCTTCTCTTCACACATTCACTTCTGAAACGAACAGTCGGAAAAGCCTGGATTCAGTAGTATTTATGACATGTATTTTTTGAATGAAAGTGATAAATGCAAAAAGGGTCCCATTAAGAGGATGTTTGAATATCAAAACCCGACTTTTTCATTCGCGTTTTTTGAATTCAATAATCCGAATAACCTATCCATTTTATTCCTGATCCAACATCTTCTCACACACATGGTCAGTTTTCAAATGGATAGTCCAAATAAGTTTAAAACCTTCACAGTGCCATAACCTCAAACTTCTTAGGCAAACGGATTCTACGGTGCAAATGGTCTCCTGAAGTACGTACCGTCCATGTATTCGAACATCGCCACAAAATTCTTGGAACAAAGAAAAAGAAGTGGGAGAACGAATGTCAACATCTACGAATATGCAAGAGATCAGTGGACGTTCCATGCGAAGGGCATTTGGATGGAGCATGACCGGATGCTAGCTACTCTTGTTGGATCGTCCAATTATGGTTTATTTTGTTTGAAAAAAATTTTTCCATTGAACTTTTTCAAACGGTCTTGGAACTGTTTCCGAAGTCACCTAAACAGTTGATAGTGAAAGGGAATCGCCACATCTCCCTGTTTATGCGCCGCGGTGGGAACAGCGACGAAAATGAGAGAGCATAAAGACAATTCCAGAAAGTCCAGAAAGTGTTTTGTGTAGATTTACGAGGCTAATTGGTATTCCACATATCTAGCAAAAAGTCTGACCGATTTCAAACTCGCGGCAGTCGCATTTTTGTAAATGAGTACGGTAGGGTCGGGACTCTCACAACGAACAGTTAGATCTTTGTGGATTTAAATTATTATTCTTACTTTCAGTACATTGAAATTGAAGGCGCATTACTTAATCGTTCATGTATTTCAAAACGAAACTGCTACGGTAACTAAGTAACCGATTTACGGAGGTCAGACTTTTTTACAGGTAGAGGAAGATATGTGCATTCTCTTTTCATTGTATCGAAAAACTTTTCATTTTGAATGATTTATTGTCCCCTTTTCCCGGATTCGTATGGCTTTTCGAGTGTTCAAAATATTTCTCAAATGTCCTGTACACATTTCATTCTCGAAATCAGGAAGTTCGAATATTCTACACAAAAATTAAAAGTAAAATTCGCGGATTACTGTAGTTCATGCTGCCAGATGATGCTGGCTATGGGTTATATCGTGATTTAAGAAACTAGAGAAGTTCTAGTTAAAAGTTTTTATCCATTTTTTCAGGCTATCGATCTGTCCATCGAGACGTCGAAGCGCAAGTTCTCCTGGTGACACATGACGAAACGCTCAGACAAGCTCTGCTGGATGAGAAAAACAAATTGTTCGATTTTTCGACTCTCCTAGACTCTACCGCTCTAGGAAGAGCCGATCATAATGTGCCTGTCCTCATACGTGCTATCTCAAGAGTAATTAGGAACTTTTTCTAATAAAGGTTTTTTTTTTCGATTTTCGACACTGTTCTTCATCTGATTGTGATGCGTTTTGACGCCGAAAGTATCTATACCACCTGTTTTCCAAGTTCAATGCTTTTCCCATATAGTTTTGTAGATTTTCTCGTATTTTCATCAAGATTTCCTAAAATCATCTTCAGTTACCGAAAACCTCTGTTATTTTGTGGTACTGTAATTAAGAACTCTCGGTTTTCATAGTTAATCGATGGTATTCTGGTTTGTGCATTACTTCCGGACAGTCTAAAAACTACGAAGCGAGCCATGTCCATGGACTGTCACAACCATACCAGCCAAATAATCCGATTCTCTTTCAGATGTTTCCTGTAGGACTGCTCATGGGAAGAGCAATGCTAGAACGGCTAACTAGGAATGCTCAGCCAGCACAGGTAGACCTACAGTACTAACAGCATAATTGATTACTGTAGAGAGTCGTCCGCACATCAGCAATGGTAGCTTCGTCGTCTATGGACCACTCCAGGAGGCCTCTTCTACGCCGGCGAAACCCGGCGAACCCGTTTGAGAAGGAACAGGTGAGAGCTTGGGGACGTCAAAAATTTGGGCTCTATTTCGAGTAGCTTTCAAATGTTTCGATAGTCGATTCTCGAACGTCAGAACGAAGAAGAGGTTAAGTTGAGTTTTGGAGCAAAGAGATAAAGTGGAGAAAAGTTTGCAAAATTCTCTACTTGTAAACTGTCCACCTATTCGTTAAAAGTGTAAACTTCAGATGATCAACCGAATAGGTGGCTACAGCATCAGAAGAACACACAAGCAAGCCGTCAGAGACCATGAACTCCTTCTGGAATCTTTAAAAGATGAAAAATGGACAGCAGTCTATAGGTATCCAGGCGTCCGCTACGCAGTACTTCTAGCAAGAGCCAAGTTGATCCAAACGATTGCCAGTGTCATCTACCTACCGTACTCGGTCCATCAGGTTGGTACAGTAACCAAAAGTAGATTATAAAGTGGCTTACAGTATCTTAATGGTCAAGCCGACTCGACTTGGTTTTACTCGTGCGCGACACTGGCTGTGATCGCTCCGATCGCTTTGGCGATTTTTAGCAGGTTTGGAGGATTTAATACCCGAAAAGATAGGGATTATTCATTTCAGGTACCTCAATCGGTTGATTGGAGTTATTGCAATGAACGAAACGAGTGACTACATCAGAGTCGGCTATTTGACGTTTTGGGGATCGAGAAAGAATATGTGAGTCTCTCTCTCTCTCTCTCTCTCTCTCTCTCTCTCTCTCTCTCTCTTTCTCTCTTTCGCTCTATCTCTATCTCCATCTCCGTCTCTCTCTCTTTCTCTCTCTCTCTCTCTATCTCTCTCTCTCTCTCTCTCTCTCTCTCTCTCTCTCTCTCTCTCTCTCTCTCTCTTTCTCTCTCTCTCTCTCTCTCTCTCTCTCGCACTCTCTCTCTCCCTCTCCCTCTCTCTCCCTCTCTCTCTCTCTCTCTCTCTCTCTCTCTCTCTCTCTCGCACTCTCTCTCTCCCTCTCCCTCTCTCTCTCCTCTCTCTCTCTCTCTCTCTCTCTCTCTCTCTCTCTCTCTCTCTCTCTCTCTCTCTCTCTCTCTCTCAACTAGCCATGTTCAGGTACCTCGAAGTAGAAGACGTCCTCCCTCTAGCCGAGATGGGCGTCAAAAAAGAAGCAAAACTCGTTAAGTTCATGTGGTACAGCAGTGACAAGTTCCTCTACCTACCCATCCAAAACAGTGAAATTGTCGACGAAAAGAAGGCAGAACTGTTGTTTGGAGACTTGACAGTTTTTGACATGTACAGGAAACAAGAATGATCTCACTATTCGCAGTAATAAATAGTTTCTTTCATACCTGATGTACCGTTTTCAATGAGAATCGATCAGAGAAGGTGGGGATAAACGTGGGAGAGCGGGAGAAGTCATCTCCGATCCAAGTATTAACTCTACCCAACGTTTCTTGCTCTAGAAAAAAATTAATATAGAGTTAATTGAGTGGCACCAAAAAATAACTCTGAATTTGTTCCGGAATTAACTCTGAATTTGTTCCGGAATTAACTCTGAATTAACTTTTTTTTGCGAACATCTGAAAGTAGGATATCGAAATAGACCCGGAGATGATTTTCAAAAGTTACTGGAATCAGTTTCAGTTGCTTTTCTCTTTTTATGACCTCTGTGATCGTTCAACTTTATATGAAGTTAATTCAGAGTTAACTCCGGGATAAATTCAGA
>OZ022250.1:734694-759694 GCA_963978915.1 Caenorhabditis parvicauda | reverse complement strand
AGAGAAAATGTTCACAAAAAAACAGTTGTATGAATAATAATAACAATCATATAGATTTATTCCGTTAATCGGAAAAATAGATAAAAAAGAGAAATGTTTGTAGAAGTAATAGGACGAGCGGACCCGAGTCCCGAAGAAAGTAGCCCTTTTGGATAGAAAAAAATAAGATTCTAGACTACTAGTTAAGACGCAATATTCTCTCGCGTCGAGACAAATCGGTCTTAGGGCTGTAACTCTCTTCAAAACATTCAATTTTGAAAAAAAATTCACCGGTACTCTTCCAGGTACCCAAGGATTGTCCTGTCCAAAAATTTTCTCGGTGCAGTACCGTATACCAATAATTGTCAGCATTTCTTCAAAACTGTCCAAAACGCTCCGTTATTAGGTTCAAAATGTTCAGCTCGATGAGAGCTACATTTTATCCCGTAAGACCTATGCTCTATTGTCACCCTGAACTACTGTAACTCCCCGTCAAAAATTGACAAAATCGGAAAATTGTCATTTTCTAGGTGATAGAGGTCTCCGCCAGTGTAATGACCTATATGAGCGTGTGCAGCTTGTTTTTCTGCATCGAATGAGTGTATACCCGTCAGCCAAAGCGTTTCCACAAAAGGCGAAAAATTCAAAAAACTGATTTCAGATCACAAAATATAGCGATAGGTCAAAAATTTATGAACGTTTTCGGCTTGTTAAACAACGTTAGTTCTGCTAGAAAGTGAGGTAAAACCCCTTAAAAGTGATTTTTTTCACTGTAGATGAACACTGTAAAACTTTCTCACTCTGTCACACACCTCTGCAGTACTCAGTACTTGCCGTATGACCAGATTCTTATGATTTCAACGTCTCAACAGCTGTTCTGGTTAATAAAAACAGTTTTCCATTCATGATAAATAGATTAACCGTAGTTCAAACAAAGTTGCCGTCTATTAGAAGAAAAAAAATAGTGAAAGCAATTTTCCTCCTTTCCGGCTTCACTCTATATGTATATTCACAGAAGAATACTCGAGGAGACGGGTCAAAACTTGATGACGAAATCGACGCCATCAAAAACTACACAGCTTCAATAGAGTTGTAATTTCTTTTCATTTGTTCATCTCTTGTTTCAGAATTTTAGTTCAAAGAAAGTAAACCGGAGTTAACTACGAACCTAGAGTTAGCACTGCTGGTGGTCTTAAGATCTTTGTTGCAGTATCATAGACGCATGTGAACAACACATCAGCCTAGACTATTTGAAGCATGGTCTCCGGGCTGGCAATACCATAAACTTCTGTTTCTCATTTAAAGCTAGGTCGACTTTAAATAAAGCAGGGATCGAATTCCGGTCATGTGCAGCGTTCAGAAAGACTATTCATCACACCACCGTTTACAATATTACGGTTTTGATGATTTTTATGTCTGTAATCAATCAGAAAGTGGTTTTCTTTTTTTCGTAAAGCTGTGGAGACGTTGAAATCATATGAATCCGGTCATACGGCAAGTACTGAGTACTTCAGAGGTGTGTGACAGAGTAAGAAAGTTTTACAGTGTTCATCTACAGAGAAAATAATCACTTTTAAGGGGTTCCACCTCATTTTCTAGCAGAACTAACATTGTTTAACAAGCCGAAAACGTTCATAAATTTTTGACCTATCGCTATATTTTGTGATCTGAAATCAGTTTTTTGAATTTTTCGCCTTTTGTGGAAACGCTTTGGCTGACGGGTATACACTCATTCGATACAGAAAAACAAGCTGCACACGCTGATATAGGTCATTACACTGGCGGAGACCTCTATCACCTAGAAAATGGCAATTTTCCGATTTTGTCAATTTTTGACGGGGAGTTACAGTAGTTCAGGGTGACAATAGAGCATAGGTCTCACGGGATAAAATGTAGCTCTCATCGAGCTGAACATTTTGAACCTAATAACGGAGCGTGTTGGAAAGTTTTGAAGAAATGCTGACAATTATTGGTATACGGTAGCGAAAAAAGTTGTAACTCGGAAATGTGAATATTCAAGGTGTCCAAAGTGCACCTCCGGAATTTTTCCTAATGAAAATGAAAATGAAGCGAGTTACAGGCCTAAGACCATTTTGGGCCTTTTTGTCTCGACGCGAGAGAATATTGCGTCTTAAGGTGAATTTGTATGAGTCGACTGGGTGGGAATGTGTATACTGAATAAGGGGGGCAATATTTAGTCGAATTTGGCATTGCGTAGTTCCAAGTGGAAGTCGCTGAGGGAACGATGAAGAGAGATAATTCAAAATTTTCAGTACTACAACAACCAGTACCACCACCACCACTACAACCCCACCAACCACACTGCCACCATCCACAACTACCAACGCTTCGTTAGTAGATGAGTCAACCACCCACCATCACCATCACTCTCACCACCACCATCAGCACATCGAAGTTCACGCTCATCACCACACGACGACTACGACTCCTGCCCCACATCATCAGCACGTTCACCATGTCCACCATAAACACCATAATGACACTGGTAAGTGTTGAGTGAGTAGAGCTACAGTAGGAAAATCATTCCAGAGCAACCCAGACAACGACAACCGGCTGTAACTACGATGGAGCCAGAGGCAAAAGAGTCAGTTCTTTGATTCGTTTCCTAGCTGAATCCCAGCAGTAGAACTATGTGCAGCTTTAAAAAGAGACATTGTTCAGCCTAGCAGTATTACTTCGAATAGTAGATCTGAAAATTCATTCTAATTAGAAATTCTGAAAATCACCTCATAAAAAAATTTTTTTTTCGGTGATGTCGTCGATGATGGTTCCGACGAATTTTTCCGAATTACTATCTAAAAAATTCTAAAGTATCATTTTTGAAGAAAAAACTGTAACGTCGTTGATGGTGTGATCGATGAGTCAAATCACAGATTGACACTTCAGAAGGAACGCCACCATCGTCACAGCCTTGATGGATATCGGCAGAGGAGACTGGTGGGAGTATCGTAGGCCATTGGACAAGTACCATATGTTTATGGAGAATGTACTATCGCTTAGGAATTATTTGGTAGGGGTTCTCTCTCTCTCTCTCTTTCTCTCTCTCTCTCTCTCTCTCTCTCTCTCTCTCTCTCTCCTTTTCTCTCTTCTACACATGACTTTCAGGTGATATTCACCGACGAAGCAAGCTACTCTTTCATTCACAAGTACCGAAAAAACCTCGGCCTTATGCACAAGACGAGGGTAACTGACTCCTATCAACCCACGTTAAATAAGACTTCAGATTCACCAAATACAAATCTCGGACTTGCCTTTGTATCGTTACATTGATGATGCCAGAAGAATCATTGATACAGAGTTGAAGAGTGAAACTTTCTACAAGTGAGTCGTGTTTTGACATTGAGAATAGTAGTCATGAGATAAAAAAAATGCGTTCAGAACCATCGGCGAAGCTGCCATGAAAAATCATCCTGAAGCAAAAAGTGCTGAATATGATATTGTCGTCAACTCCAAGACTTACTTTTTGCATAACACAACGGTAAGGAAGCCATTCTCTCTCTCTCTCTCCTTCTCTCTAAACCCACTTTCCAGCTAGAAAATCCATTCGAAACCGACCACTTCGTCTGGATCGACGCAGGTTACGGTCACGGGAATCAAAGCGTGTTCCCGTACAACAATTTGTGGAGACCTGTGTTCCCCAATGGACGAGTTTCCTTGATCAAGGTATCATAGATAACATGTATAACTGAACTGTACACACATTGCAGCTCACTCCGGAGTACGATAAGATGACCAATTACAATTTGGACAACTTGTATCGGAAGAACTGGGCAGTTCTCAGTGGAGGCTTTATAGCTGGAGATAAGCAGTGAGTTGGAGAGAGAGAGAGAGAGAGAGAGAGAGAGAGAGAGAGAGAGAGAGAGAGAGAGAGAGAGGTAGCGCGAGAGAGAGGAAGGGGGAGAGATAGAAATAAGAGAGAGAGAGAGAGAGAGAGAGAGAGAGAGAGAGAGAGAGAGAGAGAGAGAGAGAGAGAGAAAGAGAGAGAGATTCTTTCTTGCAGTTCCATTGGCCAGCTCCACAGTATGGTTCATCGGAAGTTCATACAACTAATCTATCAGGATAAAGTAGACGACGATCAGGTATGAGTGGGTCTGGTGACTCCGCCCCTTTTGCAACCTTCCCACAATCTCTTTTTTCAGACAGTCCTGGTTCTGGTCGTCAACGCGTACCCTCATCTATTCAACATAGTCCTCGGCGACTGGTTCGACGCATTCAAGAGTTTTTCAATAGATGCAGAAGCTCAGTTTGGATAAGTCCATGTTCATATGTAATGATTTTTCGTGTGTGTGTGTGTGTGTGTGTGCAATTCAGTTTACGTGTCTTTGATTGAATCTCTTTCATTTGGTTGTGGCTTATTCATCTTCAGTGATTCGATGAATTCTAGTTTTGTGTCATTTTTTGAATGAATATTGTAACTTGAGAGCGATTTTTGTAAATGATGGGGAATCTGAATGTTTAAAAATTCCGAATGAACTTTCAGAAATTGACGTCGCACATCTCTCTGTTTATGCGCCGAGGTGAAAACAGTGGCGAAAAGGAGAGAGAGCACAGAGACAAACCGCGATTAGATAGTGTTTTGGGTAGGTGTACGGGGCTAATCATCGTAGAACTTGGGGTCCGTACTCTACTAGTCAGTACTGACTGCGCAACATTAGTACTTGATCACTGGTCGTAATTAGAGCTTCAACCAGGAACAATCAATAAACTTTATCTAGTCTACTCAACAAATGACAAATCAACTGGTTTTACAAACCTCAAACAGCTAAACATACGGGAATAAAGAGACTGGAAATTTGCGATGATTACCTGAAGAGTAGCATCATCGATGACTTTGTTCTTGGAGCGGCAGTCGTGCGCCTTGAAAACGGATGGTTCGGAACTTTTCTCGATGTCAAAACGCGATTTCATCTCTTCCGGTACACTTTCTTTCTGGAATAGATATTATTATGTGATAAAAACATTCGGAAGACCTAAATTAACTTTATTCAGACAAGAAACCTCTTTGGTTGTCGTCATACTACGAAATGGCGATAGGAAAGCGACGTACCGGTTACGTAACAGCAACCATCTAGCGACATGATGGCGACATACCGATGAAAAAAGTATTATGGTGAAATACTTACCCAATCACATTGAACATCAATAGAATCGAGTTCCAACTGGAGCTTCTCAATCCTCTTCTGTATATTCCTCTTCAAAAAACCAGAAGCGTGGTGGAGATCTTGTTCGAGTAACCTTTTGCATTTCAGCATACAACAGAATTTCACAAATATCGGATCATTTGTTGATGCTCGCTGGAAGAGAAGCCAGTACTCGGGTAGATTGGTCAACGCGCAGAGAAGAGTTATCTGAACTTTTTTGAATTTGATTCAGATTTAGAATATCTAAATTCAGCTGGTACATAAGAGTTGAATGAAAGTCAAAATTTTGAGAAACGGGAATCGGAAGACGAGAGTTATTTTTTCAACGCATATGGAGTTTTTGAACTGAAATAATGAACTAGGCTGATTAGATAGAGATTTCATTGTCTATTTTTGTCAAATTCGAGAATGTATTCACATTTGCGACAGAACCCATCACAAAAAATATTTTACGGAAGGTAAAACTCGAAATTTCATGCGACTCTGCGCATGATGTAAATTATTTTCCCCAAAACATACCGTATCCAAGAACTCAGGGCCAGTACTGACCAAACTTTTAACTTGTAGATACTGTAGCTGCTCTCCGTAGTCAACAACAAGACCCTTTAGACGATCGAGTAGATCTGGAGCAGGAGGAGTTTTTAACTGTAAATCAAGTCATAATTGAATCAAAAAACCGTGGCTTACTTTATGATAACACCTGAGAATAGAATCGATGAGCATGAAAGTGTGCACTCTATTATGTTTCTCGTTGTCGAGTAAGTCTTGGAAAAGCTGAATCATAAGATTACTAGTATTATTTTGTGATGAAAAACTGACCGATAATGCCTCGGAATACTTGGCAGCGTTATATAGTGAAAAAGCCTGCTGAAGTTTTATCTCGCTGAAATATACTTTCAAACCTCTGAATAAAGATCTATCTTACGATTTCGGGAACTTCCCATCGAGATCAAAAGAGTCTTCGAAATGCCAATTTCTTGATTGTATGAATGGAGTGAAGGGTTTAATATCAGATTTCTTCTGTAATTTTTCGTCTTCGAAGTCGAACGATTCGAAACAGTCCATCTGAAGGCAACATGTTCGGTAAGTCCACAGCTTAATCTTACTATTGTTTTCTCGCTTCGGCGGCTTTCTTTTTTTGGAACGCAGTGATACACTCTTTGAAGTTGAGAACCTAAAAATTAGGTTTAAAAAAGTATTTGAAAACAGTTCTCTAACCTCGACCTGACACTTTCTCCAGTCTCTATTGTCACCCATACAATCTATCACTTTGAGGTGAAAGTCGTAACAACCCGTTTTCCTATAAAACGTACATTACTAATGAAATTTGAAAATAAATCAAACTTGATAGATTCCTCGACCCTGTCTTCTTCTTCCACTGGCTTATCCTTCGACCAACTGTGTCCCGATGACATAAAGAAACTACCACAAGTTTTCTGAAAATAAAAATGACTTATTTGGTTCTGTCAAAAGACTAGAATAATTGAAAAGAGGTGAAAATAAAAATTTTAATTTTTTACGCGCAATTTGCATAAAGAAGAAGCCGCAGCGTTATGGGCGTGGCTTATATATTTTTATTTTTTTTAAATTTCGTTTTCCTGTTTCCTTATTGTTGGACTGTGTTCAATCAGATTTTTTTTAGTTACATACGTTCAAATATAAAAACACTATCAACAAAAATGGAAGATCAGGTAATAACTCAAGTTTCATTTTGAATCAAGCAGTTTTTAGATTATGGAGAACATTGCGACACTCGAAGAACAACTACACGTTCAAAGAAACAAATTCGAGCAGTGGAAATTAGACAATAAGTATGTTCCCAGATTATTAACCTTTATATTTCTTATTCAGCCGTACTCAAGGTACCCAGTCCTATAAAGAATACGTTACGAATTTTGGGAACTGGGAACTTGTTTTGCGAAAGAAAATCGCTGAGGAGAAGGCAAAGTTAGGTCAGGTTTCTGGACCAAGAAATGTTGACTCTAAATTGGGTAAGAATTTTCTCATTATTCTTTAAAGTTGAAGTGTTTAGACGATCTTCTCGAGGAAGCTTCACTCACAGATTTCATTTTCGCTCTTGCAAGTGCGCATCTCAAAGACAAGACGTTTATCCCAGCAGTAAAAAATGCTTACAAGAATTTGTGTAAGTTTTTCATTCCTAAAGTTCACATATTATATCATATATGAATACAGTTTGAAATGGAATTTTTGACAACCATCGATTGTTCTCTTCAGCTTCGACCTCTATATCAGCATCTCCAGCTCTCGTAGTTCCTGCGGCTCAATTCTATCCACAAGCTCAAATTCGTAAGTATTCAGGAATTTCAACCTTGTGAATATAGAATTTGCAGCTCAAAAATATCCAAACTATGCACAACAATCTCCAGTAGTAGCGCCTGCTCAACCACCACTAGGAACACCAATTCAAGTTACGAGTTGGCCTCCACCGTCACATGGAAAGCATAGGTTCGTGGATTTTCTCGAAAGTCCGAAAAAAGAGTATAATGAATAACAAATTTTGTTTTTCAGAGGTCCATCTCCTGTACGCGACTTCCAGAAGAAGTCATCAGCTCCATTTAAAGATTTTAGTACATGATTTACTATGAGTTAACCATTTTGTTTTGTTACTTTGTTCGAAAAGTGAGAGTCACCATGCAGTGAAAATGTTAATTCTGTGTTTCTTAATTCCAAGTTTTCTATTCCCTGTATAGTGAGTCGACCTTCTTTTCTTTTTTTCGTATTTGTATGTAAATAAACGGGTGTTTATTTCTTACCGAGTTGATGTTCGTATAGAAAAGATTGGTTTCGTTAAGTATCGGCTACTCGCAGCAGTTCACCCTTCAACGAAAATGAAACATGTGCAGAGTTTGCAAACACTCCATGAACTTGCCGCACAATTTAACCGGGATGCTCCGCCCCTTCGAAATTATTTTTCTTTTCTGTTCTTTTCCATTTTGAGCCTTGTTCCGTTACTTTGGCAGAGATAAGAGTAGAGATAGATTATTTCACAATGAGGTACTGATAAAAAGTAGTTATAATGTTTCCCAAAGTTCTCGAATCTGGTTTTCTCGAAGACTACACAAAAACTATAGAATCTGTGTTTCAAACTTGATGTTCGTATTTGTCATCTATTATCGTCAAATTGCAATTTATGATCTCTGACCTCAGCTAAAGGAGAAATCGGAAACCGTATACCTAACCAGTTTCCTTTTCTCGTGCGTATTTTTTTCTATATGAAAAAGTTCAGGGTCAGAAATGCTCGGAAGACGGACCGTCTCGCTTCCTAGATATATCACTAGAGCCACTAGACAGGTAATTTCATTCATTCTATTTTTGTTGGTCGTTTTTGTGTACTGAAAGATGGGAGAAGTGAAATAAAATGTTGTCTAAAATTGACTTACTTTTGGAGAAATTTCACTCGTCGAACCAAAATTATGAAGAAGTGCTTTTTCGAATGGCTTCCTCTAGGAAAAAAATTAATATAGAGTTAATTGAGTGGCACCAACACAATTAACTCTGAATTTATTCCGGAATTAACTCCGAATGTACTCCGGAATTAACTCTGAATGTACTCCGGAATTAACTCTGAATGTACTCCGGAATTAACTCTAAATTAACTGCATATAAAGTTGAATGATCACAGAGGTAATAAAAAGAGAAAAGCAACTAAAACTGATTCTAGTAACTTTTGAAAATCATCTCCGGGTCTCTACTATTTCGGTATCCTACTTTCAGATTTTCGCAAAAAAAGTTAATTCAGAGTTAATTCCGGAGTACATTCAGAGTTAATTCCGGACTACATTCAGAGTTAATTCCGGAGTACATTCAGAGTTAATTTTTTGGTGCCACTCAATTAATTCTATATTAATTTTTTTTTCTAGAGTTCATTATACGAAGTATTTTCCGCAATTGTTTTTCTTTTTACAGCTCGCTACCACCTCTATTGCTCCAGTCAGAGTAGGAACCTCGAAAGTGCTCAAGGTTAATGCTCAAAACATCATCCAAGGATCAAAATTCCATTTGAGTGCTGTCAGACGTAAGATTTTTATACTGTACAATTCATATTTTCGATTTTTTCAGTCAGTGATGTCATCACCGTTGAGGGACCAGCTTTTGCTGATTCCATTTCCGAAGGAGACGTCAGATGGTTGAAGCGTGAGTTTTTGATTTTTTCCAGCTCTATTGATTTTTCAGAAAAGGGAGACTTTGTCAACGAGGACGAATTGGTCGCAGAGATTGAAACCGATAAGGTAATTTTTCTTAAACTAAACTTGTTGTCAGAATTACGAATTCATTAAACTTCGAAAGTTCACTTTTTTATAGTTTGTATGTACGGTGTCAACTTTTCATTCACATTTCCTATTTTCAGACTTCCGTCGAAGTACCAGCACCAACTTCCGGAACCATTGTTGAGCTTCTCGTAGAAGATGGACAAAAGGTGACTGCCAAGCAGAAGCTCTACAAGCTTCAGCCAGGATCCGGAGGTGGCGCTGCTCCAGCTGCTCCAGTGAGTTTTAGAAATTTTCTCTACGGTTCCCAACCTCACCAAGTGCTCTCTTTCACATCCTATCCGTTTTGAAATCCTTTCTCAGAGTTCACATGTTGTTATGTAGGTTGCCGCGGTATGAACTCCATTTTTGACGATTCTTCCAATCTCTACATGTTCATGAACTGATAAGAAGTTTTGCAGTGAAGTACCTAAAAAAAATCTTTCGAAAAAACCTTTCGAACATGTATTTTCAGGCTTTCCGATGATTATTACCGTTTCTGAATGTTTTAGAGCATTGACAATTATTGAGAAATTGTTTTACTGTAATATCCGAAACCATTTCAAACAAGTATTTTCAGGATAATGATATTTTTTGTTGCTTTTGTCAAAGTCAGTTTCCAATGATTACTCCGATTGACTTTTATAGCTATCATGAAAGTTTGTAGTATAGTATCTTAAAATTTTTTGAAATGTGTTTTTGCAGGCTAAGGAAGCCCCAGTCGCTGCAGCAGCACCAACTCCAGCTGCTCCAGCTCCAGTTGCAGCCGCTCCAGCACCACCAAAGGCTGCCGCTGGTAGGATTTCTTTTTTCTTTCTGAAATATTTATTATTCGTAGTGAACTGTTCGTTAAAAGTTTTGAGCTAAGTTTCTGTGGTATTTTTATGACCGGCAAACCTTGTGTAAATTTCAGTCCTATCACTTCTTCAGGTGAAATTCCAAAGGCTGCCCCAGCCCGTGCTGCTCCACCATCAGCACCAGCCTCCTCGACTCCAGTCGGATCCATCCCAGTGACCAGAGTCTCAGTTCCACCAGGTGTTGCTCCAGAACACGCTATCACTGGTTCCAGAGATGAGGTGCGTCTTTATTTATTGAAATCAGCGTTTCCCAGTCAATATGTTAAGAAAAAACTAACTGTCACGGTTTGCTCTTATAGAAATTGAATTGTTTCTGATGTTCAGTATATTACCAAGAAACTCATTCATAAGCATCAGTTATTAATTCTGGTTTTAGGTCAGAGTCAAGACCAACCGTATGCGCCAAAGAATCGCACAGAGACTGAAGGACGCTCAGAATACCTACGCCATGCTGACCACTTTCAACGAAATTGACATGAGGTGATTTTCAATTCTTGTAATATTTTGGTGTTTCAGTAACTAATATTTCCCTTTCTGAGACAATTATTTTGCAGTCTTGAGAAAAATTCTCTAACATCGTAAGCACAAAGTTTTTTTTAGCAACGTCATCGAGATGCGCAAGACTTACCAGAAGCAGTTCGTTGATCGCCACGGAATCAAAATTGGACTTATGTCCCCATTCGTGAAGGCTGCTGCTTACGCTCTTCAAGAGTCACCCGTTGTCAACGCCGGTAAATTTCAAAAGTTTTGAAAGATTACTGATGATTACAATGAAATAGGCTTCCTGTCAGTTTTGAAAAAAAAAACTTTCAGTCCTCGACGAGAACGAAATTGTCTACCGCAAGTTTGTTGACATCTCTGTCGCTGTCGCCACTCCGAAGGGACTTGTTGTGCCAGTTCTTCGCAACGTTGAATCGATGAATTATGCTCAAATTGAGCAGGAAATTGCAGCTCTCGGAGTCAAGGTGAGATTCTTTGAATAATTCGTAACAAACTTCCTACATTTTGATTGAATTTTTGCTTCAGTTTGATATCTGACGGAACGAGTAATATGAAAAATATTCAGGCTAAAAACAACAAGCTAGCTGTTGAAGACATGGAGGGAGGAACCTTCACCATCTCGAACGGCGGTGTCTTCGGATCCGTCTTCGGAACACCCATCATCAACCCACCACAGTCAGCCATCCTAGGAATGCACGGAATCTTTGACAGAGTTGTTGCAATTAATGGAAAGGTGAGCTTTACAATTTCTGTGAAAGAAGGAGTGCCATTGTTCTTTGATGTTTGCTAAACGCGAGCATGAGTGTTCATTGATCTCTCTAATCAGTGAAAACTCACATGAGATACAGTGTGTATAAAAAAAACGTCATGTTGTGGGTTTTTGCTGATTTCCCACGTATTTTTGAGAATGACAAAAACTTCTAAAACAAAAGTTTTTAGTCACATTCAGACACACATTTTCTGTGAATTTCAACCAAATCCATCCACGAGCTCTCGAGTTATGTCTATGGAACGAAAATGGACCTGTATAAAAATAACGTCATGTTCACTAAAAACCGAGATAACAAAAACAGAACACTGAGAAATTCAGTTTTTCTTAATGAATAATCATTTTACAGATTCTTCGAATAAAAAATGATGTTTCGGAGAGGTTTACAAAAATTTACAAGCCTGGAGAGCAGAAACTGTCATTTTTGCTCCAAAGAGCCATATGAGCTTCTTTCAGCTGATAAACTATCCAATTTTGTCACAGACTGATGCGAACATGTAACTCTACAGTTTTTATATTGTTACACATCACCACAACGTGCCGTTCATTCTTGAAAATCAATATTATCATCCGCATACTGTACTTTCCTCACTTGGCATGGGTTCATCAGGTCATAGTCTAGCCCGAAAGTGAAATTTCTTTAGGAAGAACATTGGAAAGGTAAGAAGAGGCTCTTTTCAAACGATATTTTATGTTTTCACTGATCACAGCATTTTGATAAGCATTTTATTAGAGGTTTAATATTGAACCGACAAAAATGGCTTGAAAGACGCTTAAATTCGCATGGTTATTCTTTTCTCCGTTATTCAATGTTTGTTGAAGAGCTGTGATCGATGAAAACATGAAAAATTGTTTGAAGAGAGCCTTTTCTTACCTTTCCAGTGTTTTACCCAAAGAAATTTCACTTTCGGGCTAGACTATGGCCCGATGAACACGTGCCAAGTGAGGAAAGTACAGTATGCGGATGAGAATATTGATTTTCTAGAATGAAAGCAACGTTGTGGTGATGTGTAACATTATAAAAACTGTAGAGTTACATGTTCACATCAGTTTGTGACAAAATTGAATAGTCTATCAGCTGAAAGAAGCTCATATGGCTCTTTGGAGCAAAAAATGACAGTTTCTGCTCTCCAGGCTTGTAAATTTTTGTAAACCTCTCCGAAACATCATTTTTTTTATTTGAAGAATTTGTAAATTGATCATTCATCAAGAAAAACTGAATTTCTCAGTGTTCTGTTTTTGTTATCACGGTTTTTAGTGAACATGACGTTATTTTTATACAGGTCCATTTTCGTTCCATAGACATAACTCGAGAGCTCGTGGATGGATTTGGTTGAAATTCACAGAAAATGTGTGTCTGAATGTGACTAAAAACTTTTGTTTTAGAAGTTTTTGTCATTCTCAAAAATACGTGGAAAATCAGCAAAAACCCACAACATGACGTTTTTTTTATACACACTGTACTAGCAACGAAGGCTTTTCTTGACGTCACTATTGTGCCATTGCCTAGTGCACTGGTACATTTTGGATTATAAGTTGATGATTTCAATATGTCAAGTACTGGAAGCGTTTCAAACATGCAACTAATCGTCGTTCTCGAAAGCAACAAATGATTTTCTCAAAAAAAAAACCAAATCTAACTGGAAGGTCATCGAAAGAGGCCGTGTAGAATTAAATAATACAAGAACATAATTTTTCACGAATAAAAAAACGATATTTTCTGTGTAGAATCAGAATTCCGGCGATTTACATCGGATAAAAATTTAGCCATTTTAGATTTTCTGTCATAAATCCGTTACATTGAAACGATTTACCTTTTTTCTTATAAATCGCTGCAAACATTCACAATTACCATGAAAAAATGATGTCTAAGAATCCGAAGAATTTCAGCCAGAAGTTCGCCCAATCATGCAAATTGCCCTGACCTACGACCACAGACTCATTGACGGTAGGGAGGCAGTGACATTCTTGAAGAAGATCAAGACCGCCGTCGAAGACCCAAGAACTATCTTGATGAACGTCTAAATAATCTAATCTTCCTGCTACCATCCTCTCGCCCGTTCCTTGGAAAGGAATTCTCATCATCATGCTAACGACTTTTGTAGATTCGATCAATTTTAGCGAGAATTTAGCCCGATAGGTATTGGTTATCGTCCTTTTCAACAATTTTTCGGCTTGTTCTTGTTCCCTGCACACAAGTGACAGTAACGCTACGTATTACTGTATTTTCTGAAAATAAACTATGGTTTTTATCGATCAGTTTGCTTCGTCGTTATGTTCATTGCTGTGAATACTTGTGAATGAGAACCAAAAAAAGTTAGAGTTTCCAGGTTCATGGGTCGTAATGGAAGATAAGAAGTGGGTGAGTCTTTAATTTCTGAAATTGATGATTTTTTATTATTTAGAGAAGGATGTCGCCAGCACCAGCGGTATGATTTTCATTGTTTATTTTTGAAAAGTTTAAAAAGTTTTTTTTTTATTTTTGGAAAATCGGAGAAAATTAAAAAAAATATCTGAATTAATTATGAAAGTTGGCTTGAAAAGTTCTGTTTTTTTGCTCTACTACTTTACACCTTTTTGACTAGTTGATCTGACGAGATTCAGAAACGAAGTTCTGACTGCAGTAATCATGATTTCTTGTCAAAGGGGACATATCGATACTTCACAGTGACAAGCTTGATCGACTGAAATCAATTAAGAAAAGAAAGTGGAGAACTGATTTTATAGTTTGCAAAGATCATAGGGAAAGTACGAAAAGTTGTTCTACGCGGTTTTAACAAATTGATTTTTTTCCATGAAAATTCCCAGGACACGGGAAAGCCTGATTCATTTCTGAAGAGTCTCTAATATGAAGGGTATAGAAAAATTAGCATAGAGATCAGTATGGAACCCGATGTAGCAGTGTTTTTTGATTCCATAGGAGGTTACGGGCGATAGAACTTTTAACTTTCAACGATTAAGAGCACCGAAGTAACCCCAGTCAAAAGGCCAGGAAACTGGCCAGCGCCAACGGCCAAGAGAAGTCATCGAATGGAATGGAGCCCAGTGAAGGCTGTGACAAAGAGGTTATTTTTTGTTCTATTATAGTAATAAATAAATTTTAAAAAAACAGTGTAAGATTTTCTGCTCCGGAAAATAATAAATATGATTTAAAGATTATGTCTGAATTGAAGTTCATTTATGTTCTTTATAACACATTTAAATGTGATTCATTACTATTCTTAACTTTTGAAATGTCTAATCTTTAAATGACATTCGGTGTACATTTAAATACTCTTCGAAGTCATCTCAGAAACGCCTAATTTCTAAATGGAATTTAAAGGTGCCATAAAGATATCTCAGATGTCTTTAAATCACATTTGGAAAGAATAATGGCATTTAAAGGTGCCATAAAGAAATTTGAATGATCTTTAAAGATTCTTATGGCAGTTTTAAATCACATTTATTATTTTCCGGAGTGAAAGGGTCAAAAACCAATTCTGTACAACGATGAAAACTTCCATTTCCAGAAATGGACATGCTGAACGAGTTCAGACGTACATTTTCATGGATTTCGAGACCACGGGACTGTTCAAAGGTACTTTTCCTCAATGCGAAACCATGCAGAATATGCAGAAAAAGTACCCGAAAATCGTGACAACCTGAAGAATCCCGATGACTTTTACCATGAGCTGAACCAGCTGATTATGATGAGTGAGTTTTGATAATTTGGCTCCAGAAAGTTGTTAGAACCGGAGAAAATGGATATAAAAAAGCATACAGGCTTTGAGCGAGAGGTATAGTCTTTTCGGAAGGAAAAAAGGATTTTTTTCTCGAATATTCATCGAAGTATCAGTTTTCAATGGATTTCAGTTGCACACCGCGGCAAACGCAGCACATATCTAGCAAAAAGTCTAACCGATTTCAAACTCGCGGCAGTCGCATTTTTGTAAAATGAGTACGGTAGGATCGGGACTCTCACAACGAACAGTCAGATCTTTGTGGATTTAAATTGTTATTCCTACTTTCAGTCCATTGAAATTGAAGGCGCATTACTTAATCGTTCATGTTTTTCGAAGCGAAACTGCTACGGTAACTAAGAAACCGATTTACGGAGGTCAGACTTTTTTACAGGTAGAGGAAGATATGTGCGCAGTTGAAAAGTGTAAGCAAAGCAAATCGAGAGAGTAGATCAAATTTCTGTTACTGTATTTCAAAAATTTTACTTTTCCCTTTTTTTCATCCCAGATTCAAAAATCGTAACGGGAAAATGTTCGAAATAGGTAAAACTGTCGTTGGGGACAGTCCGCAACGTTCATTATGTCAAGTAAAACATTTATCAAAGTACAAACACTTTCAAAAATGAAAGCGGAGGCATGCAAAGCGGGTGCGAAGCGGTTTTATTGTCTTATGCCTTTGCCGAGGTGTGAGTTGTGTGTAGAGACGGTTTTTCTTACAGCCAACGACTCGACGTACCCACGAATAACAGAAATGAGTTTCTTAGCTGTGTCAAGAGAAGACTTTCTAGAAGCTGCAACAGCGATGAGAGATAGTGACACGGTGAGTGGTGTTGTTTTGAGATAAGATAGTTGTGAACAATGAAGTGTTCATGATAACCATTCTATGTGAACTGGAAGACTTCAGAATTTTCTGTTTTCCAATTTCAGACATAAAAAGAAACATGTGGGGTTGAGGAAAATAATTTTAAAATTTGTAGACTTTTATTCAGGAAAGAAAAAAGTTACAAAGAGCACAAAACCGAACCAGCAATAGTTGGTGTGTGCTCGTGAGCCATTGGGATTGCAGACTGGAATTGAAACCTATGTAAAAGAGTTGTTTGGTCAGGACAGACAAATTTTTTATCAATGCAGAAAGTGAGAAAGATATTTGACTAATGAATTCAGTGTTAGTAGTGATGAACAATGGTGTTAGTAGTTCTATCCGTAGAATTCAAAGTAATTCCGGACTAATGACCAGACAAAATTAGATTCGACCGTTTTCTGAGGTTTCAGTCAGTCAGTGATAACAACAGAAACGAATAGATATGATAGTACAACATTTAGAATTATATCGCTTCTGACTGATTGTGTGAAATTCTGTGAACCTGGAAAATGTGAGTCGAAACGCCACAATGTCAATCTGAATAACCTAAAGTGTGTATTAAGTGAGGCCGTAAAACGACCAACAAGAAGAATGAGACAAGGGGAATACGAGTTGTAAATATTCAGGAAAAAAGTAGCCCCGGTCACCCTAAGACCTACTAAACATTAACAGAACTATGACAAGACCTAATTCCGAGATAACCTGGTCATGTATGGATGTTTCCAATTATTAATATTACCAGGTCTTGCATAAATTTTGTCATGGTATGGTAATGTACCTGGTTTTCCCGTAATTTGGTCTTGCCATAGTTTTGTTCACGGTTAGCAGGTCTTTCTGAGCACACTGAAACTGAAATTCAGAAGTCGATTCAAAGACTGGCCAACAGTGTTCACACACGACAACTCAACCCAAAGCTGGATACCAAGTCATGGGAAGAGTATGAAACGTCCAGATTTCGAGATGGCGGAAAATGTAGGTGATCATCATATTATTAATTGACAAATCCTCCGCCCACTTTGCCCCGCCCCCTTTTTCGTGAGGCAAATTTTTGGGTGGTCCTTTTTGGATTTGGTTGGGGCCAAGGGAGAGGAAGGGGTTGTGCAAAAGTGCCCATAGAAGAGATACGAACCCGCGACGAGCACGTGAAAGTTGTCTGCTTTAACCACTCGGTCACCGCTGCACGAAATTTTGTGGCGACCGTTCGCGTGACCACTGATGGCTACGGGGATCAACGCGCCGTAGTGCATTGGTTCTAACAACACTGACATTAGTTATGGCCGCAATCAGATTGGTAAAGGAGAGAGAAATAGCAAAACCGTTGCCTCTAAAAACCACTTCTTCTTCCAATCAAAAATTCAAACCGTGCGATTTTGCTCAGAAAAGGGGAAAAGGGACTCTGAGCGTAGCGAGGACTACCTGCTTGTATTAATAATAGAACAAGGGGACTCCGCCCCCAAATGGTTGAAGCCGATTTTTGGGTGGTCTTCTTTGGTTTCGGTTGGGGGGGGAGGGAGAAGAAGGGGTTGTGCAAAAATGGCTGAGATGGGATTCGAACGCGCGTTTAGGGCGTAGAGAGCGAACGGCCTAACCTTGGTCATCGCTGCAAGTTTTTTGTCAGCGCTTCACGCGTCACTACTGGGACTCCTCGCAGGTTGTTGCATTAGTTCTAGCTTGACTTGCATTAGCGTTCGCTGTGTTAGGATTGTACAGGAAGTGTGAAAGCAGGAAGCGAGGAGAAGAAGAGAGAAATGGAGAGAGGGAGAGAGAGAGAGAGAGAGAAAGAGAGAGAGAGAGATTAAAACGTCTGAATATGTGATTTTGTAATGAAAAATGGGCTCTGAGCGTAGCGAGGACTTTCTGCTTGTTTACTGTTATTAAAAACAGAACATAGTTTTGAATTCAGTTTTCTGTCCTTTTTTCACTTCCGATTTCTGTCTTCCGTTTAGAAATCCGAATTTCATTTAAAAAATTTACTTCTGTGCAACTCCGACACAGAATACAGAGATTCTACCGGATATAATCAGACATTTCTCTACAGACTTGGTTCACGCACGCGCCATGCTGGAAAGAAAGAATAGTTTCAATGTAGAGTGGCCGGCAGTATTGGAGTTTTTCAGAAACTGCACAAAACCGGCGGTTCTTGGTGAGTTTTCTGAAACTGACAATTTCTCCGGAAAAAATAAATGTGATTTATGGGTGCCATAAGAATCTTTTAAGACCATTTGAATTTCTTTATGGCAGCTTCAAATGCCATTATTTTTTCCAAATGATAATTAAAGACATCTGAGATATCTTTATGGCACCTTTAAATTCCATTTAAATATTACGCGTTTCTAAGATGACTTCAAAGAGTATTTAAATGTACACCGGATGTCATTTAAAGATTAGACATTTCAAAAGTGAAAAATATAGAAGAAAGAAGATAAATGAACTTCAATTCAGACATAATCTTTAAATCACATTTTTTATTTTCCGGAGTTCAGTGGCTCACAATGGTCTCAGCTACGATATGCGTGTACTCTACGGCGAACTGAAGCGGTATGAAATGGTCGAGAGCTTCAAGATTCCTGATGATGTGAGTTGATTACTGTATTAAGTATGTTTGATCCCGTTTTGTTTCTTCTCCCTAATGTTACCGTACGAATAATTCTGAAGTTTTTGGATGATTCGGACAACATAATTCAACTTTGCGATTTGCAGAAATGTTTGAAAATTAGATTCTAGAAAAGAAAGCCTTCCAGATCTTCTTTGTCGACACCATGCACATGGTGAGGAACATAGAAACCAGCAGCGCAGAACAGTTGACGACGATCGTGAAAAGTATCGACTGGGAGAAGTGTGAGTTTTTGAATTTTTGCTCTAGTCTTGTTCTGTACAAAAAGTGGTGTAAAACTGTACAGAGAGTGGTGTGATATGAAGGCTCCGTCTACTTTTTGCTGCAGTTGATCTGAAAAAATCTGATATGTTTTTGTTGATTTCACGATCGTTTTCGGTACTTTGAAAAAAACGGATGACAGCAACAGCGGAAACTATAGAAATCAATAGGTATACAAATCAATAATGTATTGAAAAAATGACTCCTGAAAACTTATTTCTCTAGTTCTTTGACTCCTGAAAACTTATTTCTCTAGTTAAGCGAATGTTTGCAATAAAACACCAACAAAAAACAGAAATGAAAAGAACATGAAGCAGAAAAAAGAGATTGTGTGAAGTAGTGAACGAGAATGTTAATATGCTGTGAAAAACTTCTTAGTTAGAAAACGAACGAAGATAACTCAATTCTCTTAATGTTTAAATAGTTCTAAATGTTTGAAGTAACTCTATGTAGATAAAAAATCGAGGGTGATCGCTCAAATTTTACGAACGTTATCAAAAAGTAAAAGTTGCTTAACTTTTGTTCGCTACTACACATTCAATTCAACTAGAGACAGCGCGCGGAAGAGGAATGGGAAGTTGCGAACTACGAAGAAGGGAACCCGAGCGTAGCGAGGACAAGTTTTCGGTAGAAAAAGAAGCACATTTCAGTACAAAAAGAGTTCCATGGAACGACGACCGCTGTGAAGGATTTTCATCCAATGGATTATCTTGATCAATCGACGTGGTCAGTAGCGAAGAGGCGAAGAATCAAAAGAGACAATTTCAGGTATGATAAAGTTTTCAATTTGAGAACATAGTACAAGGTTAGACATCATTATTGGTCGGGGGACTCATTAAACGTCACTAAGCTCTTTTACGATGACTATCAACAATAAAGAAACAAAATTCATTCAATAGTTCGTCAAGATCAGCCCATGCTTTCTGAAAGGCGCCTTCAGAGATATCACATTTGAATATTTCATAGTCAAAACCGTTTTGGTCAGGTTTTCCAAACGAAAAAAGATTGCATCCATAGCTGGCGATAAAGTTGGCCACATCTGAGAAGCTCGGGGGATTGGTTTGTTACCATTGCTGGGTGCTTCAGCCTGTTGGAACGTCCAATAACAGTTATAAATGAAATTCAGAAAATCTACAACTAACAAATGGGTCTACATGCATGACTCATTCGTTCGAGGCACCACCAAGCAAGAGACCATTTTTACGAATGTAAGATTTTTATTATCAACATGAAAGATCCACTTCAGATTTTCGAGACGACCTATACAGCTCACTATGCTCAGGATGATGCAGAAGCTTTACAACAGGTAATTTTGAATCTATTTTTTCGGAAACCTTGATTTTTGTTGTGAAGACACGTTTTCTGCGAAAGTGTAATGAAAGACATAAGAAGTGTTTGAAGCAAAGAAAAGCAAAGCAAAAGTTTTTGAAAATCAGAAGACGGAAGTGTAATTTTTTCGCTGAAACTCATTGGAAATAGAAAAGTTTAGAGTATGGTAGAATCATCATTATAATAATAGAACAAGGGGACCGCCCCCTTTGCTCCGCCCCTGATATGGTTGAAGCCGATTTTTGGGTGGTCCTTTTTGGTTTTGGTTGGGGAGGTGGGAAAGGGAGGGGTTGTGCAAAAACGGCTGGGAGTTGACAGGATTCAAACGCGCGTTGAGGGCGTAGGAGTTTAACGGACTAACCACTCGGTCACCGCTGCACGTTTTTTGAGAACGCTTCATGCATGACTACCGGGGGGCCTCGTAGGTTGTTGCATTGGTTCTAGCCCGACTTGCTTTAGTGTTAGCCGAGTTTGGATTGTTCGCGAAGTGCGAAAGCGCGCAGAAAGGAGAGAGAGTAAGAGAGACTGAGAAAGAGAAAGAGAGGTTGAAAAAGAAGGACAGAGAGGAAGAGAGACATAGAGAGAGAGAGAGAGAGAGAGAGAGAGAGAGAGAGAGAGAGAGAGAGAGAGAGAGAGAGAGAGAGAGAAAGAGAGAGAGAGAGAAAGAGAGAGAGAGAGAGAGAGAGAAAGAGAGAGAGAAAGAGAGAGAGAAAGAGAGAGAGAGAGAGAGAGAGAGAGAGAAATGGCAAAGACTTTGCCTCTAAAAAACCACTTCTTTTTCCATTTAAAAAGTCGGAATTTGTGATTTTGTGATGAAAAAAGGGCTCTGAGCGTAGCGAGGATTCCCTGCTTGTTATACTAATAAAGGAAAAATCCTCTGCCAACTTTTCGTGAAGCGAGAGAATCAGCGTAAACCTTGCCCTAGAGAATCAATTCTGTTTTTAATTTAGAAGTCTGAATCAGGGCTCCAAGCGTAGCGAGCAATACATGCTTATATGAACTATTAAAAAAAAACCTTAATCTAATGATCCTTCAGATCTGCCTCGCCTTCGGCACAGACTTTGTCGATTACGTTGATCACAAATGTGCAACAATTCCCTACTAACAAACCTCTCCCACCAATTTTTTCCAATACAAACCGTTTTTCTCAATTCCCCAGCTAACAAATAGTGAAAATCTCATGTTTTGATCCGATCTCAAAAAACCACTAACGTCCAAAAGTATACGAATGGTGATGGTCTTCTTGATTTCTATCCAATGAAACCTCTAGGATTTTGAATTAGAGAAGTTTTGTCGGAAATTATTCAAAATCGTATACTTCTGGACGGTTTTCTAATAACCTCTGAAACACTTTGCAACTTTTTGTACCATACTCTGTATACAGTTGACGAATTTATGATACTTTGAGTAATAAATTAATGTATCACTCTCATGTTGTTGTTTTTGAGAACCCGTTCTTAACGCTGAAATATCTGAAGTACATGAAAAGTTGTGAAAAAAAGACTCCAGCTTCACACTTTCACGTATAATGTGATGGCGAGAGAAAAGAAGAAGAAAGAACCAGTCGCAACAGTGAAGCCAAAGTTGACGATACAAGAAGCATTCCGACGACAGAGAGAAACAAAGGTATTCAGATGCGGAGCGGTTAAGCGTAACGTTCTCAATTCAGAGATGTCCTTGTTGCTCGGTCGAAGTGCCGACGTCCATTTACAAGAGTCATTTCAATCAGTGTAGGATACAAGATGATGATGAGGAGTGCCAGGTGCGTGCCCCCCTTGTACAGTGTGTGGATGATCTTATTGTATTTGTCAGATCTGCAGGCTCTCCACCGTAATTGTAAAAAAGTATTGTGTCAAAAGTTTCAGGTTGTCTGTTCACTTAGCTCAACAGAAGCCAGAGCGCTCAAAGCAGGACCCGCTATTGTGATCGGTGAAGATGTACAAGAGTCGAAACCACGGCGCAGAAGCTTGAAGAGGAAAGCAGAGGTGGGAGAGAGAGGGAAGAGAGAGAGAGGGGGGGAAGAGAGAAATAGGGAGAGAGAGAGAGAGAGAGAGAGAGAGAGAGAGAGAGAGAGAGAGAGAGAGAGGAGAGAGAGAGAGATAGAGAAAGAGAGAGAGAGAGAGAGAGAGAGAGAGAGAGAGAGAGAGAGAGAGAAAGGTACTTCATTCAGGAATTATCTCAAAGCGAAGTGTTCACCACTACAGAACACGAGGAAGAAAATGAAGTGTGAGTATTGATTTCCTTCAATAAAGTCAATAACTCAAATTTTTAGACCCCCAGAACTCGAGACGACAGTAACAGTCGCAGAAGTTCTCCAACAAATAGTCACAGAAACGGAGCCAATCGTGAAAAAGTTTGTCAAAATTTGCCTAACCCTAACAGTATTTTTGATAATCTGTCGAACTTATTTTGAGATATAAATTGTACTGAAACAAGATTTCGTGTAGTATGGTCGCTATCAGAAACACCTCGGCATTTCAGAATAGAAGTGAAAGAAGAACCGAAACGTATCGATGACGTGTTGGAGGAGCTTGAGGTAATCGATATCGATAAAAAAAATCGATTTTTTTCAGAATCGACAGAAGGAAGACGTAGGAAGACCCTACTTTTTGAGATATACGTTCAGAATTATGTATAGAGTGAGTCTTTTCTTCAAAGTTTTGTATTCGATAAGAACAGATTTTGTTGAAAAGGGTAGATACAACCCTACTAAACCCAGAAATAGTGTATAACCGCTTATTCCCAGCTGTGTAGGTTTCCTTATCTATTTTCCACGAATTCGATAACATTTCCGCATTCTTGACGTAGTGCATCAAATGAGAAAGAGAACCTTCAATTCGGCTTTGTATCCACAAAAATCATTTTTGATATAGAAAATTGTGAATTGTTTTCTTCAAAAATATAGGAAATTTATTCATTAAAAAATTCACAGAGAGTAACGACCAGCAGTAGTTGGTACGTGCCCTTTAAGACAATGGGTTATGATACACATATCTAGCAAAAAGTCTGACCGATTTCAAACTCGCGGGAGTCGCATTTTTGTAAAATGAGTACGGTAGGGTCGGGACTCTCACAACGAACAGTTAGATCTTTGTGGATTTAAATTATTATTCTTACTTTCAGTCCATTGAAATTGAAGGCGCATTACTTAATCGTTCATGTATTTCAAAGCGAAACTGCTACGGTAACTAAGTAACCGATTTACGGAGGTCAGACTTTTTTACAGGTAGAGGAAGATATGTGGGATAACTGTGATTGAGAACCTTAAAAAATGTTTCCGCGGCTTTCCGGAAGCAATTTTCCCTGAAAATTGAATGCATCGCCTGATTATCGAAGAGAAAAGTACTTAATACTAGTGTTAGTAATGATTTCTTTTAATGGGAAAGTAAAGAATCCCTCCTTCAGGTACTAACCACAGTAAACCTTGACGGTAGAAAGTACGGTGATAGATTTTGGAACAGAGACGATGTTCGCCTCATGTACAACTTTGCCAAGGCAAGCAAATCGGCTCAAATTCTGTTTTGCCGATTGTTCACAAGGAAAAGACAATGGCTGCCTGTACAGAAGTTGGGATTGAGGTTTCGTCGTCTTTTTCTGATGTAAACTGATTGAAAATGTTCTCACAGTGGAAGTATCTCCAAAACTTTTCGTGGACCGGCATTGGACCGTAGATGGGCGACAGTCGTCCCGGACATGTGTCGCCCAATTACAGTCCAATGCCGGTCCATTTACGGTCCGATGCCGGTCCGGTCCATCTGTCGCCCATCCGCAGTCCAATGCCGGTCCATTTACGGTCCGGTCCATGTGTCGCCCACTCATAGTCGCACTATCCAATTCATTCACTGTTCAATATCAGTTTGATACATTATGTGGACACACAAAACTTTTGCGGGGGTATGACACATGAAATATTTTCCTTCTATATCCGGACCCCTGATATACGATAGTGGGTACCACTTTCAAGCCAAAACTGAACCTAAGTGGACAAATATAGCCCAATGTGCACCAGTTCAAAAATAGTCCAATGTTGGAACTGACATTGAAGAAACGATCTAAAAAGGAAAGATCTAAAAAGTCGTCGAGCGCTAGATAGGTCATTGCAGCCACTCGCGGACATATCGCGGGTTTCGCCGTTTTGTTCATCCATCGGCCAGTCCATGTGTCGCCCATCTACAGTCCATGTGTCGCCCGGTCCATGTGTCGCCCGGTCCATGTGTCGACCGGTCCATGTGTCGACCAATTACAGTCCAATGCCGGTCCGGTCCATGTGTCGCCCGTCCGCAGTCCATGTGTCGCCCATTTACGGCCCGATGCCGGTCCGGTCCATGTGTCGCCCGATCCATGTGTCGCCCGGTCCATGTGTCGCCCGGTCCATGTGTCGCCCGGTCCATGTGTCGCCCGGTCCATGTGTCGCCCGGTCCATGTGTCGCCCAGTCCATGTGTCGCCCATTTACGATCCAATGCCGGTCCAAATTTGACACGCAGCGCACTCTCCCCGCCACCGGTTCATGTGTCGCCCATCTGCAGTCCATGTGTCGCCCGGTCCGTGTGTCGCCCATCTACGGTCCAATGCCGGTCCACGTAAAGTTTTGGAGTATGAAGATGTCGTTTTGATCTCTGATTTTTTGAAAGTCTTTTTCGAAAAGTTTATCCGTTATTTCAAACATTCAGATACACGG